>PVLC010005102.1:26383-79371 GCA_004027655.1 Graphiurus murinus | reverse complement strand
CCCAAATGCTGGGATTACAAGCGTGCACCACCACGCCCGGCTTATTCTTTATTTATTTTATTATTATTATTATTATTGCGGTACTGGGGATTGAACTCAGGGGCGTTCTACCTCCGAGCTATACCCCCAGCCCTATTTTTTATTCTTTATTTTGAAACCGAGTCTCACTAAGTTGCAGAGTGCCTCACTAGGTAGCTGAGGCTGGCCGTGAACCAGGATCCTCTGGTCTCAGCCTCCCGAATGCTGGGATTACAAGCGTGCGCCACCACACCCAGTTTATTTTTTATTTTTTGAAACAGAGTCTCACTAAGTTGCGGGATGCCTCACTAGGTAACTGAGGCTGGCTGTAAACCCAGATCCTTCTGTCTCAGTCTCCCAAATGCTGGGATTACAAGTGTGCACCACCATGCCCAGCTTGTTTGTTTTCGGTACTGAAGATTGAACTCAGGGGCTTTTACCTCCAAGCTACAGTCCTAGCCCTATTTTTAATTCTTTCTTTGAAACAGGGTCTTACTAAGTTTCAGAGGGCCTCTCTAAGTAGATGAGGCTGGCCATGAACCTGTGATCCTCCTGTCTCAGCCTCCCAGGTACTGGGATTACAAGCGTGCGCCACCACACCCGGCTAGAGGTTGACGTTTTTGATGTATGTCATACTAGCATTGTTTGTATTGTATTATTGTAGCTGATGAGGCCGATGTGCAGGAAGAAAGGCTGGTGTGTTCTTCCCCAGAATACAGAGAAATGACGACGCTAGAAATCTTTTCCCACTCACTTCAGGGGTGCTGGTTTTAATCCTCTTGACCTTATTTTGGTGTTTTTTTTTTTTTTTCCTCTTCATCCTCGGGCACCTGGCCTTGCATCTGTAATACATCTGGTTTTATAAGCTGTGTTTCACTTATCCCATCTTGGAGACTTACATAATCATCCTCCAAGGATGAGGGGAACCAGGCCGAGTCAAGACAAAGTTCACTTTCTGCTTGAAGTGACTTAAATCCATGGACAGCATGGCCCGAGCTCGCTGAGCCTTGGACAATGAGTATATTACAGGAGTTTGAAGTGGATTACAAGAGTTAGGTTGTATTATATATTATATTATATTATATTATATTATGAGTTTTATAGGAGTTTAAAGTCAATGCATAGGAGTGATCCATTCGAACTGCAAACACAGAGACATGGCAGTATTATTTCCACAGTCTTTCTGGACCGGCCGTTGGGGAAGCCACTTTCCCATGGCGCTAGCTTTCACACTTTGGTTTGTCACGGGCTGGTTTACCCGTGTTGCGTGACCCAGCTCAGTAGTCTGATGTAATCGGTCACCGCACTCTGATTCTGGAGATACAGAAAGAGCACACTTCGCGGTTAGCCTTTGACATATTTTGGCTTTCTGTATCTTTTTTTTTTTTTTTTGCGGTACTGGGGATTCAACTCAGGGGCATTCTACCTCCGAGCTATACCTCCAGCCCTATTTTTTATTCTTTATTTTGAAACCGAGTCTCACTAAGTTGAGGAGTGCCTCACTAGGTAGCTGAGGCTGGCCGAGAACCCGGATCCTCCGGTCTCAGCCTCCCGAATGCTGGGATTACAAGCGTGCACCACCACGCCCGGCTCTTTTTTTATTTTGAAACAGGGTCTCACTACGTGGCAGAGGGCCTCACTAAGTAGCTGAGGCTGGCTGCTAACCTGCGGTCCTCCTGTCTCAGCCTCCCAAGTACTGGGATTACAAGCGTGCGCCACCATGCCCGGTGGCTTTCTGTATCTTAAATGCTTTCTCCAAACAAGATAGGTCGTGCTATTTTGTGGTGCATTAGCTAGCACTTTAGCAAAGACAGTGAGGGTCTGGATCCATGTTTCTGGGTATGTTTCTGGGGGTCAGATGAGCTAGTTCTGTCAGGATCTGGTGTCAACTGGCTAGATTTGAACCCTCCTTACTTATGGGGCTGGGCCTTCCTCGGTCCACACCCTGGCTCAGTACTAAGTCTAGTTTCTTCTCCCCAGCCTGACTTCCTTGGCTCTTTGGAGGAAACGAGGGTGCTTGCTTTGCCTTCCAGGGCCACAAAAGCAGATGGTCTCTGCTCAGAGGTGCAGACTTGGGGGTTTTCCAAGGAGCGGGTTATAATCAGAGTGACAGTTGGGCAGTTGGAAGAGGAAAGCCACAGCTCTGCAGCCCCTGGCTCAGTGTCCTCCAGCCTGATTTTGTTGACAGTCACAGCACGTCTTCAAGGTCCTTCCCCTGTAGTAACCGGCCCAGGTGCCAGCGCCCCGCACCGCACTGCCTTCGCTTTCAACACAGCTGACTCCCGCCCTCCTGTCTACGGGGGCTTCTCTGGACCACCGTCTCTCCCCAAGTCCTGAGGTGACGCGTGCCCGCAGCAAATCCATTTCTCTTCTGCACCAATCCCATAGCTGGAAGTTCAGTGCAGCCGAGAGGGGGGTCCTGTCTGTCCCCCCAGGGCCCACCTGCATGTCGGGACTGGACAGGGCTGACTTCCCCAAACTGTGCAGCCCCAGGACCCAGTGCTGGTGGGATTGACGTCACTCTTTGACCCGCAAAGTCACGTTCTGATGTGGAAAGGCCAGCAGCAGGGGAGGGAGGTTGATGAGGTTCACCCCAGGAATGTCTCGGGGAAGACTTTTTTCTTTCCATGCTGGGGTTTCCACCCAGGGGCATTGTACCACTGTGCTACACCCCAGCCCGTTTTATTTTATTTTTTTTTTTAATTTTGAAATGGGGTCTTGCTAAGTTGCTGAGGTTGGCCTCCAACCTGCAATCCTCTTGCCTCAGCCTCCCAGGTACCGGGATTATCAGGGTGTGCCAGCGTGCTCAGCCGCAGGTGTTTTGCGGGTGGAAAATGATCCCTGTGTGCGCGTGCCCGGCTTGAATTTAACCCGTCATCACCGCATCCCGCTCTTTGTTGCTGGGGCTTGAAGGGCAAAGCAGGTGAACAGGCTCCTGCCGTCCACATGGCAGGAGACCAGGGCGCGCGGCGCCTGGCTCCTGAGCAGTCCGAGAGTGACAAGGTCAGGGAGGTAGTCAGTGGTGGGCTCGGTCCCCTGACTCATTCCCCGAGGTGTCCCGTGGCCCCTGTTCCATACCTGCCTCGGGCAGCAATCACCTGTGGACATGGGCTGCCCACTCGCAGGGCTAGGACCATCTGTGACCGCTGCATCTCCCAAACCTGGCCAGGTGACCCGAGGCTGGCGCACAGCAGGAAGAGTGAGCGGGCGGGAGGCCCGGGCTTTGCCTCCCTCCTAGCGCCCGCACACTGCCCTGCGACTTGGGCCTCCCGAGGAAGGTCCTCAAGACGCTTTTTTTTTTTTTTTGCTGTACTGGGGATTGAACTCAGGGGCATTCTACCTCTGAGCTACACCCCCAGCCCTATTTTTTATTCTTTATTTTGAAACCGAGTCTCACTAAGTTGCAGAGGGCCTCACTAGGTAGCTGAGGCTGGCCGCGAACCCGGATCCTCAGGTCTCAGCCTCCCGAATGCTGGGATTACAAGCGTGCGCCACCACGCCTGGCTTTTGCTCTTACTGACGGAGCACTCCCGGCCAGGACAGGAAACCGAGGCATTGGGCAGAGGAAGCTCCAAGGGCAGCCTTGGCTTGGGGGGAGTACACAGCCCCCCAGGGTCCTTCCTGCTGCCCTGAGGGGACACGGGACCCCGAGCTGCCGGCCTGGGCTCTGGGCCTCAGTCCCCATCTTCTGGGATCGCAGTCACTCACTGCACGCGGCTGTCAGATGGTTAGTGAACGGGTGTATACAAAGCTTCAGCTGGGCATGGTGGCGCACGCTTGTAATCCCAGTCCTTGGGAGGCTGAGACAGGAGGATGGCAGGTTCCAGGACAATCTCAGCAAGTAGTGAGATTCTCATCAACCTAGCAAGACCCTGTTTCCAAATAAGAAATAAAATCCGGCTGGAGGTATAGCTCGAAAGTAAGAAGGCCTCTGGGTTCAATACCTAGTACCACAAAAAAGAATAGAATTTAAAAAAAATAAATAAACCGGGCGTGGTGGCGCACGCTTGTAATCCCAGTACTTGGGAGGCTGAGACTGGAGGATCCGGGTTCACGGCCAGCCTCAGTTATTTAGTGAGGCCCTCCGCAACTTAGTGAGACCCTGTGTCAAAATAAAAAAAGAATAAAAAATTGGGCTAGGGGTGTAGCTTGGAGGTAGAATGACCCTGGGCTCCATACCCAGTACCTCAAAATAAATAAATAAATAAATAAATAAATAAATAAATAAATAAATAAAGGAATGAAGGAAGGAAGGAAGCTTCCCCAGAGTTAGAGATGGGCTCTTTACAGGGTTCTTGCCTTGGTGTTGCTGGCAGAAGAATGGAATTCAAAGCTGTCTGTGTCTTTATGCAGGAACCTAGGACTATGTGAGGTTCAGGCAGATGAGGACTAAGTGCACAGGAGGGCCGGGCGTGGTGGCACAGGCCTGTAGTCCCAGTACTTGGGAGATTGAGACAGGAGGATCCCAGGTTCGAGGCCAGCCTCAGCAAGGTAGCGAGACTCAGCAACCTCTCAAGACCTGTTTTAAAACAAAACAAAAATAAATAAATAAAAAGGGTCAGGGGTGTAGCTCAGAGGTATGATGCCTCTAGGTTCAATCCCCAGTATAAAACACACACACACACACACACACACACACACACACACACATGCACACGTGCAGATGGAGTTAAGATTGCTCATTGACTAACTCTGAGGCGGGCGATGATGAACCTGGTTCATCCGTGTGGAATCACAGAGGCCTTGAAAGTGGAAGAGGGAGGCAGGAGAGTCCCTGTGAGCACTGCTGCGTGGGAAAGACCCCGGGCCACTGCTGCCTTTGAAGTGGAGGATGGGCTGGAGCCATGGGGGGCCTTGGTCTCTCAACGGTGAAGAAACCAGGACGCAGATTATCTGGAAGGACAGGGCCCTGCTGATACACTGAGGTTAGCCCAGCGAGACCATCCTGGACTTCTGGTCTCCAGGACCGCGGGATAGAACATGGCTGTTTTTCAAGCCCCTAGATCTGAGCTAATTTGTTACAGCAGCCATAAGAAGCTGATACACACTAAATGAGAATGCTTTCAAGCCAGAGGCCAGCCTACTTTTTTCTTCCTTCCTCCCTCCCTTTTTTCCTTCTCTCCTTCCTTCCTTCCTTCCTTCCTTCCTTCCTTCCTTCCTTCCTTCCTTCCTCCCTCCCTCCCTCCTTGCTTTTCTTTTCTTTTTTTCTTGGTCCTGGAGCTTGAACCTAGGGGTATTCTACCTCTGAGCTACACCCCTAAACATTTACATTTTTTGGCTTTTAAAGCAGGGTCTTGCTAGGTTGTCGAGAACATCGCTATGTTGCTGAAGCTGGTCCCGAACCTGTGACCCTCCTGTCCAAGCCTCCCAAGTACTGGGATTGTAGGCGTGCACCACTATGCCTGGCTTCTGTTGTGTCATTTCTTTTTTTTTTTTTTTTTTGTACGGGGGATTGAACTCAAGGGCATTCTACCTCCAAGCTACACCCCCAGCCCTATTTTTTATTCTTTATTTTGAAACAGAGGTCTCACTAATTGTGGAGGGCCTCACTAAGTAGCTGAGGCTGGCCTCGAACCCGGATCCTCCGGTCTCAGCCTCCCAAATGCTGGGGTCACAAGCGTGCGCCACCACGCCCGGCTTCTGTTGTGTCATTTCTTAACCTGTGTTCTGCTCATTTCCCGGGTGACTTTGCCTTTCTCTACACATAGGAAGGCTCCCTTTTCTAGGGTATAAATCACCTAGTCTCAGGCCATAAATTTGGGGGTAATAAAAGTCTTAACTCCACCGGCTGTAAATATTTGCCAGAGCAAATATTCGCCCCACCCTCTCCACTACCACACATGTCACAAAAGCTCCAGCTGCCTCTCAGGCCAAGTTGCAGCCCCAGGTGGCTCCCTGGGGGTGGGGCGGAGGTGTGCTCAGGGCCAGGTCTGCAGCAGCAGGGCCCTCTCTGGACCGGGCTGCCACCCCTTCGAGCCCTGCCACCTGTCTTCCTTTCTCCCCTGCATCTCCGTGTCCCTGTCCTCTTGGGACTGCCGCTGCGGTTTCTCACATCTTCCCCCTGCAGGCAGCCCCACACTCTGGCCACCCCCAAACTCCTGAGACAACTTTAGCCCTCTTTGTCCCGGTAACTTTACCCCCGCCAGCTGCTAGGGCTGGGAGTCCATGGTCCCCCAGGTGCCTGATGGTCAGAGGCAGGTTAATGGGGGAGGGTGATCCGGGAGGACGTTTTGTTTTGGAAGTGTATGTGTTTTGGTTGAGGGGAGGCCAGATTGTTCTTTCCTTCCCAATTACGCAATAGCCCATTTTGCAAAACCCTGGCCTTCCCTAGTGGCATGGATGGCTTAGAACAACCTTTGGCTTAGTCAGATGGTAAATCCAGCACTCAGCACTGTAGTTTTTTTTTTTTTTTTTTTTTTAATTTTGAAACAGGATCTTGATAATTTGCTGAGGCTGGCCTTGAACCTGCGACCTTCCTGTGTTGGCCTCCCAAGTGCTGGGATTACAAACATGTGCCACTATGCCTGGCTATTTTTTTTTGGGGGGGGGGTGGTACTGGGGATTGAACCCAGGGGCATTCTACCTCCGAGCTACACCTCAAGTCCTATTTTTATTCTTTTTTATTTTATTTATTTATTTTTGCGGTGCTGGAGATTGAACTCGGGTATTCTACCTCCGAGCTATACCCCCAGCCCTATTTTTTATTCTTTATTTTGAAACATGGTCTCACTAAGTTCCAGAGGGCCTCACCAGGTAGCTGAGGCTGGCTGCAAACCTGGATTCTCCGGTCTCAGCCTCCCAAATGCTGGGATTACAAGCATGCGCCACCACGCCTGGCTTTTATTCTTTATTTTGAAACAGGGCCTCACTAAGAAGCTGAGGCTGGCCTCGAACCCGGATCCTCCAGTCTCAGCCTCCCAAGTACTGGGATTACAAGCGTGGGTCACCACACCCGGCTAGCACTGTAGTTTTGCTTAGGACCCTTCATTTTATTTTTTAAAAATTTTGGCTCAGCCAACTGTGGTGGCCCACGCTTGTAATTCCAGTACTTGGAAGGCTGAGATGGGAGGATCACAGGTTTGTAGCCAGCTTCTCTACTTGGCGAGGCCCTTTGCAACTTAGTGAGACCCTGTTTCAAAATAAGGTATAAAAAATAGGATTGGATGTGGCTTGGAGATAGAATGCCCCTAGGTTTAATCCCTAATAACACACAAAAAAATTGGCTATGGGGATTGAACCTAGGGGCATTCTACCTCCGAGCTATACCCCCAGCCCTACTTTTTATTCTTTATTTTGAAACCAGGGTCTCACTAAGTTGTGGAGTGCCTCTCTAGGTAGCAGAGGCTGGCCGCGAACCTGGATCCTCCTGTCTCAGCCTCCCAAATGCTGGGATTACAAGCGTGCACCACCACGCCCGGCGTCCTTTTTATTTTGAAAGAGGGTCTCGCTAAGTTGCTGAGACTGGCCTTGGACCTGCAATCCTTCTGTCTCAACCTCCCAGGTACTGGGATTACAAGTGTATAGCACTGTACCTGGCTACTTAATATCCTTTTTTCTTTTTCTTTTTTTGGCAGTACTAGAGATTGAACCCAGAGGCATTCTGCCTCTGAGCTCCACCCCTAGTCCATTTTTTTATTCTTTATTTTGAAACAGGGTCTCACAAGCTACTGAGGATGGCCTCGAACCTGTGATCCTCCTGTGTCAGCCTCTCAAGTGCTGGGATTACAAGCATGCACACCATGCCCGGCACTTAATACCCTTTTAGGTCATGGATCATTGCTTCTTCTGCACACCAAGCTGAAGCCAAGTGTAGGTCTTGGCTTTGTCCTATCTCTGTCTTTTGTGTACTCAAGAGCACTGCTGTCCTCTCTATCACAAAGCAAGGCCTTTGGAACCTTGCCAGGGATGGCACTCCAGTAAGCACGTCACAAAAGGAACTTGGAGATGGCCTGCGTGCCAGGGTTGATGATAGAAAATCAGCAAGACTGATGTGGATATAACCATTTTATTTTATTTTTGGTAGTACTGGGGATTGAACCCAGGGGTGTTTTACCTCCAAGCTCCACCCTCAGTCCTAAAGAATAAAAAATAGAGCCGGGCGTGGTGGCACACGCTTGTAATCCCAGTACTTGGGAGGCTGAGACTGGAGGATCCAGGTTCACGGCCAGCCTCAGCTGCCTAGTGAGGCACTCTGCAACTGGTTTCAAAATAAAGAATAAAAAATAGGGCTGGAGGTATAGCTCAGAGGTAGAATGCCTCTGAGTTCAATCCCCAGTACCGAAAAAAAAAAAAAAAAGAAAGAAAGAAAGAAAAAAGAAAGAAAGAAAATGGAAACCCTAAGAAAAATGGAATAAAGTATAAACCAATGTTTAATGGATCTTTGGGTGGGGAATAGCTGTGTAAGACAAAAAAGTAACAAAGGAAATCACCGAAGGAAAGTGACCATCAATTTTAGAACTTCTGTTTTGCAAAAGGGATAATAAAAGGCAAATCACAAATTAAGAAAAACACATGCAGCAGCTATAGCAAAAGATGATGATAATAATTATAATAATTATTATATTATTAATATATCATATTATTGTTATAGTATATTATTATTATTACTAATAATGATAATTATTATTATTTTGTGGCACTGGGTATTGAAACCAAGGGCATTCTACCTCTGAGCTACACCCCAGCCTTGTTTTTTATTCTTTATTTTGAAACAGGGTCACACTAAGTTGTGGAGAGCCTCACTTGGTAGCTGAGGCTGTCCAGGAAACTGCCATTTTCCTGTCTCAGCCTCCCACGTGCTGGAATTACAAACATGCACCACCACACTCAGCTATAGCAAAGGATTATGACCTTTCCTATATAAAGAATTCTTACAGAGCCAAGTGTGGTGGCGCATGCCTGGAATCCCAGTACTGAGATCACAGGTTTAAGGACAGCCTAAGCAACTTAGTGAGGTCTTTAGCAACTTAGTGAGATCCTGTTTCAAAACGACAACAAAATAAAAAAGGGTTGGGGATGTAGCGCGGAGGTAGAATGCCCCTGGGTTCAATCCCTAGAACCCCCCCCCCCAAAAAAAGAATCCTACATAGCAATAAAAATTTTAGTTTCTTTCTTTCTTTCTTTCTTTCTTTCTTTCTTTCTTTTTTTGCGGTACTGGGGATTGAACTCAGGGGCATTCTACCTCCGAGCTACACCCCCAGCCCTATTTTTTATTCTTTATTTTGAAACCGAGTCTCACTAAGTTGCAGAATGCCTCACTAGGTAGCTGAGGCTGGCCTCGAACCCGGATCCTCTGGTCTCAGCCTCCCAAATGCTGGGATTGCAAGCGTGCACCACCATACCGGCGCAATAAAAATGTCAAAACTTCAGAAAATCGGCAAAGCATACCCACAGACAATTCAGGGAGCGAATGCAAATTTCTAATAAATGTAGGATAATCTCCTCAAGGGAATTTCAGAGAACCACGTTCAGTTACCAAATTGGCAAAGATTTAAATCCCCAGTACTGCTGGTACGTGTTTGGCAATCCATTGAGCACTGTGTGCCCGCGTTCCAGTTTATCCTCCTGGAGAAATGGTCAGGAAATCCAGAAATCATCCTCAGGAAATAATAAGGTTGATTTGTATATGAACATGTAGAGATGATGATGATGATGAAGTGATTAAGAGTGATACTGGGGATTAAACTCAGGAGCGTTCTACGTCCGAGCTACACCCCAGCATGATTTTATTTTTTATTTATTTATTGCGGTACTGGGAATTGAACCCAAGGGCATTCTACCTCCAAGCTACACCCCTAATCCTGTTTTTTTTGTTTGTTTGTTTTGTTTTTTGAGGTACAGGGGATTGAACCCAGGGGCATTCTGCCTCTGAGCTACACCCCCAGCCCTATTCTGTATTCTTTAGTTTGAAACAGGGTCTCACTAAGTTGCGGAGTGCCTCACTAAGTAGCTGAGACTGACTACGAACCCAGATCCTCTGGTCTCAGCCTTCCAAGTACTGGGATTACAAGCATGTGCCACCGCGCCCAGCCCCAGTTCTGGTTTTTATTCATTATTTTGAAACAGGGTCTAAGTTGCGGAGGGCCTGCCTCACTAAGTAGCTGAGGCTGACTGCAAACTCAGATCCTCCGGTTTCAGCCTCCAAAGTACTAGGATTACAAGCGTGTGCCATCATAAGCCCAGCTTACGATTTTATTTTTTATTTAAAAGCAGGATCTTACCAAATTGCCAAGGCTGGATTTGAACCTGCAATCCTCCTGTCTCAGCCTCCCAACTACTGAGATTACAAAGGTGCTCCACCGGCCTCACTGAGTTTACTGTTTAAATAGCAACCACTTGGAAACAAAGTATCTACAAGGGTGGCTGGTTTCTCTCCCCCACCCCCATTAAGGTAGCTGGAGGAGGCATTTGAGTTTTTAACATTGTTGTTAATGGTTTGAGTTTTTAACATTGTTTCTGATGTGGTCTGTTGGCTTCCAGGGCTGTGGTAACAAGGAAACACAGACTGCAACACTTAACAACATGCATTTATTCTACCACAGTTCCAAAGACCTGAAGGGGCAGGGGAACTTTTCCAGACCTTTGTCCTTGGCCCACGGGTCTCCGTCTTCATGGTCCTGGGCCTTTCCCGCACACAGATATGTGGGGCTCCACCCTCTTTGTACAGGGTCTCCAGTCCCGTGGGGTAGGGCCACCGTGGCCTCCTCTTAACCTTGGTAAAGACACTGTCTCCAAGTAAGGTCACACCGTGGGGGCCCCAGGGTTGAGACTTCAACACAGGAACTTTAGGAAACACTTCAACCCATAGCACCCGGGAAAGTGTCTTTATCAATAATTGAAAGCGAGATATGATATCCTACTAGTGGGTGCAGTTTTTAAATGTTATTTATTTTTAGACAGGGCACAAGAGATAATAGAAAACACACATTCCTATTTTTTGGATCATGTGATTTAAGGGACATGTGGCTTTATTGTGTGTGTGTGTGTGTGTGTGTGTGTGTGTGTGTGTGTGAGTGTGTGTGTGTGTGATACTGGGGATTGAACCCAGGGGGCATTCTGCCTCCAAACTACACCCCCAGCCCTATTTATTTATTTTTATTTTCGTCAGCTAAGTTGCTGAGACTGGCCTCAAACCTGCGACCTTCCTCCCAAGTACTGGGATTACAGGAGTGTGCTACCTTGCCTGGTGATATGTGAGGTTTTAAGCTCATTTTTATTTATTTATTTATTTGTTTGTTTATTTATGCAGAGCTAGAGATTGAAGCTAGGCAAATGCTCCTCCACTGAGCTCCACCCCAGCCAAAAAAATTTTAAGAAATAGGTTTAAGACTCTTTCCCCCCTTCTAGTTTGATGAAGACCAGGTTTCATTTAGAGGAAAAAGAGTCACAAAACAGCAAATACGTTTTATTTATTTATTTTTTTTGAGGTACTGGGGATTGAACTCAGGGGCATTCTACCGCCGAGCTACATCTCCAGCCCTATTTTTTTTTATTCTTTATTTTGAAACAGGGTCTCACTAAGTTGCGGAGTGCCTCACAAGGTAGCTGAAGCTGGCCGAGAACCCGGATCCTCTGGTCTCAGCCTCCCAAATGCTGGGATTACAAGTGTGCGCCACCACGCCCGGCTAGCAAATACGTTTTAAAAGTAGGTAAGAGCTGGGCGTGGTGGCGCACACCTGTGATCCCAGTACTTGGGAGGCTGAGACAGGAGGATTGCAGATTCAAGGCCAGCCTCAGCAACTTAGTGAAACCCTGTTTCCAAATAAAAAAATAAAACAGGACTGGGAGTATAGCTCAGACGTAGAATGCCCCTGGGTTCAATCCCTACTCTTACCCCCCTGGAAAAAAAAAAAAGTAGGTAAGAATTGTCGTAAGAGAATAAAAAATCCTGGCTAATGTTTAACAGACTTACTCTGGTTTGCCCACAAGCTGCAAGCTGCTCCGGTTTGCACAGGGAGGAGCCTGGCTGTGCAGGGCACAGGTCTCAGGGTGCAGAAAACTTTCCTACTCTTCTGGGTGCTGGGAACCTGTTTTGTCTATATTTTGAACCAACCCTGGTGTTTTGGAATCTCCTTTCAAATTTCTAGCACAATCTTTTGATTATCCTTATTGGTGGCAAAATGTCTTCACTAGAAAATGGCTTTGATCTTTAGAAGCAGCTGAGAGCTGTTTGCAGCCAAGCCTGGCAGTTACACTAAGCAGCAGTCTGAGGCTCCGGAGGAGGCGGAACAGACCTGCCCCCGCCGCTGTCACACAGGCTGAGACCACGTGACCACTGCCACCGCAGCCTCTGCGCCTGACACGAGGCTGTGGGGAACGGAGGTGTGTGTGAGCTATACACCAGGCTTTGAAGCCTTTGAGGGTGCTGGTGTGGTAGCTCATGCCTGTAATCCCAGTAGTTGGGAGGCTGAGACAGGAGGATTGCAGGTTTGAGGCCAATGGGCAGTAACTTAGCAAGACCGTTCCCTTTCTTTTCTTTTCTTCCTTGGCACTGGGGAAAAAACTCAGGCACTCTATCTCCTAGCTATACCTCCAGCCCTATTTAAATTTTTTTTTTTTATTTTGAAACAAGATCTTGCTAAGTTGCTGCCTCCTGAGTATAGGGATTACAGGTATGCTCGACCAGGCCCAGCTCCTTTTGTTTTTAAAATGTGGCTACTAGCCAGGCGTGGTGGCAAACCCTCATAATCCCAGTACTCTGGAGGCTGAGACCGGAGGATCTCAGGTTCCCAGCCAGCCTCAGTACTTAGTGAGGCCCTGTGCAATTTAGTGAGACCCTGTTTCAAAATAAAGAATAAAAAATAGGGCTGGGTTGTAGCTCAGAGGTAGAATGCCCTAGGCTCAATCCCCAGAATTGCAAAAATAAATAAAGTGGCTACTTGAAAATTTAAAATTGTATCTGCAGCTCATGTTATGTGTCTACTGGGGTCTAGAGAAAGGGAGTCCTTTTTCTTGTGTGGTTTATTTACTGACCTTGTAATTCTGGAGGAATTCTCGAGTTCTGAAAATGGTCTGCACAAGAGAAGCATCATTAGAATTCAGCTGCGTCTTTTTCAGATGGTTAATGAGAAACGTCACACGTTTTCTGCTCTGATGATTTTTAAAAAGGCTCGTAACGTGGTTGTTCTATGTCACAGTTCCTGAGGAGGTCTCTAGACAGTATGTGTTTGGATAATCAAGAGCCCCATGCGTGGATAAAGGGGGGGGCACCCCACGGCCAGGAGGACGGAGGCTTCCCGCAGAGGTCAGCAGGGTGTGCAGTTACGGGCTATCTGAGACCCGGTGTCTGTAACAGGTGGTGTCTTTGTGACAAAGGGGGTTTATGGTCTGGGGCTGCTCTCAGCCTCCAAGGACAGAATCAGGTGGTCACAGCAGAGACTTCTGGCCCAGCCAGCTAAAAGTATTTGCTAGGAGCCAGGCATGTAATCCCAGTACTCTGGAGGCTAAGACAGGAGGAGTACAGCTTTGAGGCCAGTCTCAGTAATATAGTGAGACTCTCAGCAATCTAGCGAGACCCTGTTTCAAAACAAAACAACAACAACAAAAAAAGTAAGAAGGGCTGGGGGTGTAGAAGGCCCCTGAGTTCCATCTCCGGTACCAAAAAGAAAAGCTTGCTATGTGACCCTTTGCAGAACAAGTTTGCTGACCCATCAACTGAAGGTGGTCTTTGTTCTGCACATGGGGAGGGCTGGAAGCATCTAGTTCTGAGAGATGTCTGTGGCTTCGGGCTGGGCAGGATCTGTCCTGGGTCCTGCTCCCATGACAGACAGATAACTCTTTCTTCCTTTCCTTTCCTTCCTTCCTTCTTTCCTTTTTTTTTCCAGTACTGGGGGATTGAACCCAAGGGCATTTTACCTCTGAGCTACATCCCCAGCCTTATTCTTTATTTTGAAACAGGGTCTCACTAAGTTGCAGAGGGCCTCACTAAGTAGCTGAGGCTGGCTGCGAACCTGCCATCCTCCTGTCTCAGCTTCCCAAGTACTGGGATCACAGGGGTGCGCCCCCACGCCCGGCTTAAGATTGGAGTTTCTTCACAAAGACTCTTGCAAACATTTCAGTCACAAGCACACATCACATACACACTGGACCGCAGATGGAGTCGTGTCCGATAAACCCTTCTACATTGCAAATGCATTTCATACGTGTGGCCTAGGGAGCGCGCTAGCTCAGCAACATGGCGGCCTGCGGCCTGCCGGTGTCGCCCTCGCCCCATGCCTGTGATCCGGGGCTGCCTGTGAGCTGTGGCTGCCCCGCCCAGCAGCACAAGAGTGTCGTGCCAAACATCGCTCGCCTGGGCAAGGACCCACGTTCAAACTCGGAGGTACACTTTTTGCTGAATGCATAGAGCTTTTGCAACGATGGGAAGTCAAACCGCTGTAAGTTAGGGACAGATGCGTGTGTCCCAGGCTGCTGAACCCCCAGGGTGTCATCAGAGGGGACGCTCCTGACCCCGGCCCAGCCTCGCCGCAGCCAGTACGCGGGGTGCCTCCTATTCTTGTCTTCATCTATCTGTCTGTCTGTCTATCTTTTTTTTTTTTTTTTGCAGTACTGGGGATTGAACTCAGGGGCATTCTACCTCCGAGCTACACCCCCAGCCCTATTTTTTATTCTTTATTTTGAAACAAGGCCTCACTAAGTTGTGGAGGGCCTCACTAAGTAGCTGAGGCTGGCCACGAACTCGGATCCTCCGTCTCAGACTCCCGAATGCTGGGATCACAAGCGTGCGCCACCACGCCCGGCTCTATCTATCTTCTGTCTATCTATCTATCTATCTATCTATTTATCTATCTATCTATCTATCTATTCCTTCCCTTCCTTCTTTCCTTCTTTCTTTTCTTTCATTTTTGTGGTACTGGAAATTGAACTCATGGTGCTCTACCCCTGAGCTATACCCCCAGACCTTTAAAAATGTTTAGAAATTAAAACACACACACACACACACACACACACACACACACACACAACCAGGGTGTGGAGCCAGGTGTGGTGGTGCATGCTTGTAATCCCAGCATTTGGGAGGCTGAGACAGGAGGGTCCGGGTTCAAGGCCAGCCTCAGCTACCTAGTGAGGCCCTGTGCAATTTAGTGAGACCCTGTTTCAAATAAAGAATAAAAAATAGGGCTGGGGGTGTAGCTCATAGGTAGAATGCCCCTAAGTTCAATCCCCAGCACCACAAAACAAACAAACAAACAAACAAAACAGGGTGTGGCTAATTTACCTTCACTAGCCTTGATCCTGTGTTCCTCCTGTCTCAGCCTCCCAAAGTACTGGGATTATATGCACACACCTCCGCACCCATGGCATTTTCTGTTCTTTTTCTGCTTATGCTGGTCTCAACCCACAAAGTTGATTTCAGGGTCCATTGTAGATAACAGCTGCAGACTGCACCTTGAAAAGCTACCCCAGAGCCAGGTGTGGTGGCCCACGCTTGTAATCCCAGCATTCGGGAGGCTGAGACTGGAGGATCCGGGTTCGAGGCCAGCCTCAGCTACCTAGTGAGGCCCTCCACAACTTAGTGAGACCCTGTTTCAAAGTAAAGAATAAAAAATAGGGCTAGGGGTATAGCTCGGAGGTAGAATACCCCTGAGTTCAATCCCCAGTACTGCAAGAAAAAAAAAAAAAAAAGAAAAGAAAAGCCACCCCAGGGCATTTCCCGGGAGTCTCCTGGTGCCAGATCTGCAGAATCAAATCACTGCTTGGAGCCAACCGTGGACCGTGCGAGCCTCTTTCCCTGTCTTCTCTCCAGTGTGCGACATTGTCAGACTTCCTGCCTTTTGCCAGGCTGTTGGTGGCTGGATTTTTGTTGTTGTCTGGAAGTGAGACTCTCCTTCACCTCTCTCCACCTTTGGCTTTCCTCCTGCAGGACCCTTAGGATACCGGCTGTCTTTACCATGCCTTTGTAGGAGTGCTGGCATTTTCTGGATACTGATCCTCTTGTTTCAAGTTTACTTAGAAAAAAAAAATTATATGGAAACTGTGGTCCTTCAAATATTTGTGACCCCCTGGGTATCAGAGGCCGGGGCATGCCTGGGGGGAGGCTGGGAAGGACGGGCAGGAGGGACGGCTTCTCTGGTCCTGACATGGGTGAAAACCGGGCAGGGGGGAGCCCTGAGGCTTTTGTGAGATTGCTGCTTGGGATCAGAGTTCCTCCAGCCCTGGGGTCCTCCGTGGGGGCCGTTCCACCCCCACAGGGGACATTTGGAGACATTTGTGGCTGTTGTCATTCCTGGGAAGGGACTGCTAGTGTGCTGTGGAAGGTCGAGCTCAGGGTCCTTCTTAGCATCCTTCTGGGCCCAGGGTGGCCGGAGGACAAAGGGGACCCCGAGGCTGAGCCCCAGCCTGCCTGTGCTGGCCCTGCGTGTGCTAGCAGGCCCCTTTCTGACTTTTTTTTTTTTTTTTTTTTGGTGGTACTGGGTGTGGAACTCTGGGGCCTTCTACCTCTGAGCTACACCCCTAGACCTATTTTTTTTATTCTTTATTTTGACACAGGATCTCACTAAGTTGCGGAGGGCCTCACTAGGTAGCTGAGGCTGGCCTCGAACCTGCAATCCTCCTTGTAATCCAAGTACTGGGATTACAAGCGTGCGCCACCACGCCCGGCTCATTTCCGATTGACTAGCGTGGTGGATGCCCACTGGCCAGAGGCAGCCTGCAGCCCTGGGGGACAGCCCTCGCTGGCCCCGACCTTGACCCTGGCTGTGCCTGCTCTCTCCCTCGCAGGCGGGTCTTGACGAGCCCCACCTGGGCCGAAGCGCGGAGGATGGAAACGCTCACCCCGCCATGTCTCTGGGCCGCCTCCTTCGCCGGGCCTCCTCCAAAGCCTCGGACTTCCTGACCCTCACCCCTGGCGGCAGCGGCGGGTCCCCCTCTGTCCTGGATGGAGAGATCATCTACTCCAAGAACAATGTCTGCGTGCACCCGCCCGAGGGGCTGCAGGGGTTGGGGGAGCACCACCCAGGTGAGCTGGCAGAGGGGGTCCTGGAGGTCATGGGGCCGCCGGGAAGGGGAGGCCCAAGGTCAGAAGTCACAGGCAGAGACCCCAGGGAAGTTGTGGGCTCTGTCTTTCCTAGGCCCTGGGCTCCCCCATAGGGGAATTGGGGACCAGAACTCCCCACTGGCTCTGCAGGGCAGAGGCAGGAGGAGACCCCCCGCCCCAGGTTAGAGGGCTCTGTATTACCTGCAGGATGTTCTCGTGGTCCCAGGAAGGGGCTTTTTTCCTGTGCTGACAGGGACTTTGTCACCTTTTGCAGAGCCACAGGCAGAGACCATGCTTTGCGTTTGGTTTTGCAGGGCCAGAGCACATAGGCTAGACCTTTCTTCAGAACGAGTGGCCACGCCCCCCTCAGGGGGTCTAACTGTAGCTGTGGTCCCCCTGGAGGGGAAGTTCGGGGTGTTAGGTCCAGCTCACGGGCAGGCCGGGTGAGTCCTGCAACCCTGCCACCCCCCGAGGAGGGACAGAAGATGGGCTAGCAGTCCCTGAGGTCTGCCTGGTCCTTGTCACTCGTGCATGTGACGGGACAAGCCGTGCATTGTTTTATCCTCCTGGGGTTTTACTTGATTTGCACCACGGCCTCATGTGAGTGGCCCGAGCTCCGGCAGGCCTCGGTGGACTTGGACCCAGGTGCTCACAACAGGAACTCCACAGAGTACAGGCCGCGCTGCTCTGTCCCCCACGATGCCAGGCTGCTGGGACGGTGCCCTAGGCCCCTGGCATCCCGCCACCTGACCACAGCCACAGACGTGCTTATTTCCCTCCCACGGGTCTCCCCGACATTTTCAGGGCCTGGGCAAGCGTGCGGTCTGAAATCCCAGAGCAGATGTGGTCCAAGTATTTAAAGATCACAAAGAGCCGGGTGTGGTGGCGCACGCTTATAATCCCAGTACTCGGGAGGCTGAGACTGGAGGATCCGGGTTCGCGGCCAGCCTCAGATACTTAGTGAGGCCCTCCACAACTTAGTGAGACCCTGTTTCAAAATAAAGAATAAAAATAGGACTGGGGGTGTAGCTTGGAGGTAGAATGCCCCTGGGTTCACTCCCCAGTACCAAAAATAAATAAATAAATGTGACAAAGGATAATGAGACCCCAGCATCTCACGGTGCAAATTGTGTGTCCGTGGAGCCCTGGATAGTAAGCTATTAAACAAGGGGAAAAGTGTACGTGCTGATGAAGCGCTTCAGGAAAGCGTGGGGTCCCCCTGCCTGCGTGGGGGCGGAGGTTGGAATCCTGGACTTTGAACTGGGGGGTTCAGCTCCAGCCTCCACCACCCCCTGCTCCTCCAGCGTGGTGCTTCCTCGGGAGCTGGTGCTCACTGTGTGAGCCAGGGATTCGGGGGTCCCAGGAGGGTGCTCTAGGGGCGGGACACTGCGGAGCCTTTCCCCATAGGGCTGGGGTTCGAGGCTCTGACTTCCAGGGTCGCGGTGTTACTCACTCTGGGCATAAAACACAAAGAACAGCAGCTGCTCTCGGGGACTCTGATGCTCTTGTTTTTTTTTTTTTTCGGTACTGGGGATTGAACTCAGGGGCATTCTACCTCCAAGCTACACCCCCAGCCCTATTTTTTTATTGTTTATTTTGAAACCGAGTCTCACTAAGTTGCGGAGTGCCTCACTAGGTAGCTGAGGCTGGCCTCGAACCCGGATCCTCCGGTCTCAGCCTCCCGAATGCTGGGATTACAAGCGTGCGCCACCACGCCCGGCTCTGTGATGCTCTTGTGGTGTTGTGGTAGAGTGTAGGGTCGGCGAGGCAGAGGCCCCCGGGCTCTGGTTTCCATCCCAAAGCCAGGATTGAAAGCTGTAGGAACACTGGGCCTCCCCTCATGCCACCCTTATGCACAACTGGCTGGTGTCACCCAAGTTTCTCAAGCTCTCTTGATTCAGAAATGGTGTCAAGAGGATTCTGGCTGCAGGCAAGGCTCTGGGGTACTGTCAAGGGCTTCTGCCCTGGGCCTTCCATGGAGGCAAGAAGGCCTGAGGGCGGGGTACCGTACACCTGGGAATTGGGATACCCCAAAACAGCTTGGTGCTGCATGAGAAAATGCCACGTTCCCTCCCAAACCCAGCACCCAGGCACACGCTGCCGGCCTTGGAGAAACTTCTCCATTCCTGTCGGCGGCACCCAGGGCGTGACATCGGTGCTCACAAGCAGCCTTGGAAAATGGCCCCTTTGTTCAACTACCTCATTAAAAAATAAAAAGGTGCTGGGAGGCTGAGACGGGAGGATCTGGGTTCGCAGCCAGCCTCAGCTATCTAGTGAGGCCCTCCGCAACTTAGTGAGACCCGGTTTCAAAACAAAGAATAAAAAATAGGGCTGGGGGTGTAGCTCGGAGGTAGAATGCCCCTGAGTTCAATCCCCAGTACCACAAAAAAATAAATAAATAAATAAAAAGGTGTAGTAAGAACAGTTCTTCCTGGGTGTGGCCCAGCGTGGGTTTATTTTTGTTGTGGTGTCATTCTCCTCAGAGTTCCGTAAAGCTGTGGCACTGGGCTCCTCCGGCATGGAGGCAGGCACTGGGCAGGCCTGGGCAGCCAGAGAAGGCAGCTAGTGGCCGGGGCGGGGGCTCTGAACCTGAAAAGCGCTCCCCATGTGTTCCAAAAACACACAGCTGGGGCCAGAGCCCCAGATCTGCTGGAAGAGCTTAGAAAATGCCCGTGATCCAGGCACAGGCACAGGCACGGGGGCCCACGCCCGTGATCCCAGTGCTCGGGAGGCCGAGACAGGAGGATCACAGGTTTGAGCAGCCTCAGCTACTTTGTGAGGTCCTCTGCAACTTAGCAAGACCCTCTTTCAACATTTAAAAAACAAAAACAAAAAACAAGTGCTGAGGGTGTGGCTCAGAGGTAGAATGACCCCGGGTTCAATCTCAGTATCGGGAAGAGAAAGAAAGAAAGAAAGAGAGAGAGAGAGAGAGAGAGAGAGAGAGAGAGAGAGAGAGAAAGAAAGAAAGAGGGAGTGAGGGAAGGAAGGAGTAGATCTATGTCAGGGAAAGAAGAAAGAAAGAGAGAGAAGGAAGGAAGGAGAGAAAGAAGAGGAGAGAGGGAAGGAAGGAAGAAAGAAAGAAAAAGAGAAAGAGAGGAAGGAAGAGAGGAAGGAAGCTCATAGAGTAGATCCATATTAGGGAAAGAAGAAAGGAAGGAAGGAAGGAAGGAAAGAGAAAGAATTGGAGAGGAAAGAAGGAAGGAAGGAGAAAGAGAGAGAAAGAGCGCACACACCCATAGAGTAGACCCACGCGGGGCTGGGCCCGGCCCTGGGGTGTTTTCCTCGCAGCCGTCTACACCCACAGCCCGACTGAGGCACACAGGACAGGCGTCTCCCCTAGGGGCCAGCCAGCGCGCTCCTGGGCCCCCTAACGGCCCGCCTGCGACTCCCCACAGGGTACCTGTGCTTGTACATGGAGAAGGATGAGCTGCTGGGGGCCACCCTCATCCTGGCCTGGGTCCCCAACTCCCGCATCCAGAGGCAGGACGAGGAGGCCCTGCGGTACATCACCCCCGAGAGCTCCCCCGTGCGAAAGGCTCCTCGCCACCGGCGGCACCGCACCCCGAGCTTGGGGGCCCCGCACCAGCCGTCCCCCACGGAGCCCCGGCCCGCTCTGATCCCCAGAGAGGAGGACATCCTGGTGGAGGCCCAGAGCGGCCAGGAGGCCGTGCACACCAGCCCTTCGCCTGAGGACGGGGAGAGGCTGGCCCAGGGCCCGGGGGCAGATGGCGTCCTCCCTGCCCCGCAGCCTGCCCACAGCGACTCCGGGATCTTGTCCACCGTCAGCTCGCAGGACGGCACGGAGGAGGGCCGGGAGCCTCGGCCGGAGGCCGGGGAGGAGGAGGGCTCCCTGGAGCTGTCGGCTGACGGTGTGAGCAGGGACAGCTCCTTCGACTCCGACTCGGACGCCTTCTCCTCTCCCTTCTGCCTCTCGCCCATCAGCGCGGCCCTGGCCGAGGGCAGCAGCTCGGCCTTCCTGGAGAGCGAAGGCAGGTGAGTTCCCTGCGGCCACCAGGAGGCTGAGCCAGTGCTGAGTGCACCCAGCGGGCTCAGGGCTGCTCCGGGCATCCCTTTCCGAGGTGAGGGCCCAGGCACCGGGTCCCATGCCAGCTGTGAAGTGGGGCCACATCCCTCTCCTCCCGCCCTTTCTTTTTCTTTTGCTGTCCTCACCCAGGACCAAACATCCCCTGCCGAATCTGACCGGCCCTTGAGCCGGGCCTTCCTATTCTCCCCTGGGGAGGGGCAGGAGAGGGTAAATGCCCGGGGGGGGGGGCCTGGGTGGCATCTCCAGACTCAGGGCTGGCTCCAGGCCGCTTTTGCTGGCTGCTTGGTCACCAGCCCGGCTGTGTGCTCAGCCCTGCCGTTCTCCGGGCGCGTGACCCATCTAGCTGGGGCACCTCACATCTGTCCACTGCGGAGGGGGACACAGCCCCGAGGGTGGGCGAGCCCACCACGCTCACGGAATTGGGGTGCCTGGACTCCTAGATGGGCCGACTCAGTGGTGTCTGGAGCCCAGGGAGAGGCCCGATGCGGGAGGTCTGTCATGGCGTCCACCACCCAGCTTCGTGCGGGCCTTGCAGAGGTGGCTGCAGACCCCAGCCCCGTCACGTGCTCCCTGGAGTGGCGGACACTGGTGATGAAGGTGGGCAGGGGTAAGGGCGAGGTTGGTTAGTTCATCCGCGCATGATTAATTACTGAGCTGACATGAGCACCTGCCGGACACGGTGCTGAGTTTTGGCGTGGTGCTGGGCTCCTTGGTCTGTGGCTCGTGTGTTTTCTTGCTTTCCACTCCCCCAGGCCCTGTGAGGTGGGTCACAGTGCCATCCCCTTTGCGGAAGGAATTAGGGAGGCTCAGAGGAGGCAGGTGACTTGCCAGAGGTCACTGGCCAACACAGAAGCCACGCGGGGGTCAACCCAGTTGCATCCACACCAGGGCGGCAGTATAGACAGTCTCACAGGACCCCTGTGAGCCGGGCAGCAAAGGGTCGGGTGGAGGGACTCGGCATGCGCCGCCAGCAGGAGGGAATTTGAGACGGATTCTTTTTTTTTTTTTGCGGTACTGGGGATAGAACTCAGGGGCATTCTACTTCCGACCTACACCCCCAGCCCTATTTTTTTATTCTTTATTTTGAAACCGAGTCTCACTAAGTTGCGGAGTGCCTCACTAGGTAGCTGAGGCTGGCCTCGAACCTGGATCCTCCGGTCTCAGCCTCCCAAATGCTGGGATTACAAGCGTGTGCCACCACGCCCAGCTGAGACAGCTTCTTACCTGGTTTTATCCCCTCCATGAGCTGAGCCCCAGGGTGAGCTGGTGATGTGTCTCAGGTGTTGAAGAGCATAGAGAAGAGGTAGTGGTCATCCTTGAGGAAGACCGTGGAGCAGTGTGGGGTTTGGGGCCAGGGACCCCACTAGGGTGAACCTCCAGCTCAGCCTGGGCCCAGGAGCAGGCCTAGTAGAGCTCCCCCTGGTGGCGCCACTGGGCAGTGCCATGGTACCCGAGGCTGCCCAGGCACCTGCAGGGTCACCCCTTCCGTCCCAGAGGGGGCAGGCTTGGCTCGCAGTCTCAGGCTGCGCTTTTAGTGGCGGAACCTGGCCTGTCTGCTCTCTGCCCAGCGGCCCCATCTCATCAGGGGCTTGGATTTGGGAACTGGGCACCTGCGTGCTGGGTGAGTCCCGGTGCCCCTGGTCAGCTCGAACCTGGGAAGGCCCTTTCTCTTTTAGGAGCCTCGGTTTCCCTGTTGTTAGTCGGGCAGAGTCATAGCCATGGTATGGGTTAGTGTGAGAACACCCTCCTGGCTCCCCCGTCGCGCCCTCTGCATACTGGTTCCCGCCCTGGCTGCCCCCAGGGGGCGTCCATTCAGCCCTGACGCCCAGCATCTCTGGATGCCTCCAGACGGTGATTCTCACCGGGGGCTGATTCCTTCCCCAGGTGACGTGTGACGTGTGACGTGGGGCAGCTTTGGCGTCTCTGTCATAGCCGAGGGCGGCATTGTTGGTGGCGGGCGGCCAGGGGCGCTGCGGGCTCAGTTTGGAAGCTGAGCCACCCCGCCTTCCAGCCTGGGCTCCTCTCAGATTCCGGGTGCTCCCTGCCTCCTGTGTGCCACGGGTCCCTTTCCCCGGCCCCCACCTCCCCTCTCCTACTCCAGCGTGTGTATGAGACTCAGCTCTGGCAGGGCCTTCGTGTCTGGCTTTTGGGGGAGCCTTCTCTCTCCTCTCCTGGACCAAGGAGGGTGCACCCCGTCTCGCCCGTCTCTGTTCTCCCACAGGGGGTTCTGACCCCCAGGCTCTGTGCCCCATCTGCGGCTGTCGGAGAGAGGTGTCAACTTTGGGATCCTACAGATCCACTTTATTTTATTTTTTTTCCGGTACTGGGGATTGAACTCAGGGGCATTCTACCTCCGAGCTACACCCCCAGCCCTATTTTTTATTCTTTATTTTGAAACAGGGTCTCACTAAGTTGTGGAGTGCCTCACTAGGTAGCTGAGGCTGGCCTCGAACCCGGATCCTCCAGTCTCAGCCTCCCAAAAGCTGGGATTACAAGCGTGCGCCACCACGCCCGGCTCAGATCCACTTTAGATGCGTGTGATCTTGTGTCTCTGACTCTCAGTCGCCTCATGGGTGTGAGATGTGGTCCACAGCCCCCTTGCAGGGCTGGTAGGTGTGAGGGGCACCTGGGCATGGCGGCTGGCGCTGGGGAGTGGTCACCTCCTCAGTCTCCTGCTCACCATGAAGGGCCAGAAAATGCTTCGCGGCCTCGAGGCTGCTCCTGCAGCTGAGGCCCTCCAGATGTGGTGTATTAGCCCATTTGCTGTTGCTACCACAAAACACCTGAGGCCACTTATAAAGAAAAGAGGTTCGTTTAGCTACCGGTTTTGGAGGCTGAAAGTCCAAGATGAGGCAGCCCCATCAAATTGGCCTCTGGTGAGGGCTCCTGGCCGGGTCACACCATGGTGGAGGGTCATGGCAGAAGGGTGAGCTCACACGGTGAGACAGGAAGCCAGAGAGCCAGGAAGGGCTCACCTGCTCTTCTATAACAACCCTCCCTGGAGAGATAACCAGGGCCCCACGAGGACTACATTCATTCCTTCTGAGGATGCACTCAGACCTAAAGAGCTTTCACAGGCTCCGCCTCTTAAAGGGCCCACCATCTCAACACTGCAGTACCGTGGATCAGGCTTTCAGTACGGAAGCCCTCAGGGGACATGACAGCCACACACATCCAAACCGCAGGAGAACAGCTCTGTGTTGAGGTGGACGGAGAAGACAGGCATGCCTGGGACCCCTCCCACCTCCCTAGGCCCCTCCCACCCCCTAAGCCCCTCCCACCTCCCTAGGCCCCTCCCACCTCCCTAAGCCCCTCCCACCTCCCTAAGCCCCTCCCACCCCTAGGCCCCTCCCCCTTCCCGGGACCCCTTTGGACTCCTGGGAGTCTGTGCTTCCTTCCAGGGCTGATGTGGGACAAACCTGCCTTCAAGTCAGATCTAATAGGTGTCAGGTGGAGTCACGGTGGCCCAAACCTGCCTCGTGTGTAACGGGCTGCAGAAAGCCTTTGGAAAGGAAAAGCAGGTGTGGGTTCCCAAGGAAGCCAGACTCTGGAATCCATCTTTCCCAGCGTTCCCTTGCTCCTTGCCAGCTGGAAACCCCTCACCAAAGACGGGAGGCACCCCATGCTCAGCACAGCACCCCAGGCAGGCTGCTCGTGCGAATCTGATGTCTAAGTCACACCCAGGCCAGGAAGGTAGCCTCACCGGGCGTGGAGGCGGCCAGTGCGCGGCAGATTTAAGCAGCTCCCGGTGAAGGGCCTCAAAGGTAGAGGCGGGTCCTCCGAGGGCCATCGGGGCTGGGGTCCAGGGAGCTGGGCTCTGAGGACTTGCATGCACCCCACCCCCGTTGCTCCTGGGGTCAAAGTTGCTAAGACCGGGGAAATTGAGTCCCCTAGGAGGGCAGGGCAGGTGGGCTGGCTCTCGGGACCCCTCTAGTGGCAGAACTAGAGAATGACACCTGCGGACCTAGGATGGGGTGGGGTTGGGGGAGGAAGGGCAGCCTGAATCCGAGTTCACAGAAGGGCTGAGTGTAAACAGGTGGCCCTTGGCCTCTCCACATCTGTATGCCACCTCTGGGTGCCACCCGACAGGGCCTGGCTTTCAGAAGGGGAGGGGGCCCCGGCCCCGCCCTGAGATCTCCTCTGACCCCTAGCTCAGTGGGCGTCTGGGAATCCCTGACCACACGAGCTTCCTCAAGGTGTGCATGGAGAGGGCTGCCTTGAAGCCTTGCACGGGCCCGACTCCTCTTGAATTCCCGACTCCTCCTGAACTCCCGACTCCTCCTGAGCCCCCGAGCTTCCTGAGCCCCCGAGCGGGGCCTGGGTTCTGGGTTCTCCTTGTCCCCACCTTCCGTAGTGTCAGGAACCAAAGCTCTAGGCTGTAACTAGGGAGGTGGGTGACGCTGGGCACAGCCCATGGACACCCTGTCATTTGCTTCTGTCCTGGGAGAGGCCAGTCCAGTCTGAAGGGTCTGCTGGGCAAGGGGGTGATGGCTGGACTCTGGTGTGGCCAGCACGTGTCCTCTCTGCTATCCTGCTGAGACCAGAGGATCGGGGTTCATGGCCAGCCTCAGCTACCTAGTGAGGCCCTCCGCAATTTAGTGAGACCCTGTTTCAAAATAAAAAATAAAAAATAGGACTGGGGGTATAGCTCGAAGGTAGAATGCCCCTGAGTTCAATCCCCAGTACCGCAAAAAAAAAAAAAAAAAAAAAAAAAAAAAAAGAAAGAAAGAAAGAATCCTCCCGTCTCAGCCTCCCAAGTCCTGGGATTGCAAGCGTGCACCACCACGCCCGGCTCTGGTTTTAGATTTTAACAGCTGCATCTGTCGGGGGCCTCCGTGTTGGCGGGTGCCAGCCTGGATGAGACGGTCCTGTGGGGATGGAGGGTGGAGCCTGGAGGTGGAGCCTGCAGGAGTCTCTGTTGAAACTGAGGGAAAGGACAGGGGCACGTGGACAGGCCCCTCCACTGGGGTGGCCGCGCTCTTGGGGTGGAGGCTGGAGGCCCGGGTTTCCTGACACCACAGGCAGACCTTAGGGCAGCTGGTGCTCGGTGACTGATGACCCCGGGTCCCATGGGTGAGTCACTGCCCGCCTTGGCAACCCTGGAGGGCAGGCCTGGCGGAGTGATGCCACCCTGAGTGCGTTCAGCAAGGACAGGCTCTGTGACCCCGGTGTCAGCACCATGGCTGGACTGTTGATGCACGAAGGCAGAGGACAGGTTGAGGCCCTGGGGCACTGGGGTGGGGGCGGGGATCCCAGTCCCTGGGAAGGTTCTGGAGTTACGCGTGCAGTGAGCCAGGCTCTGGCAGCCTCAGTGTCTGGGTGCTGCCACGGAGGGCGGGGACGCCTGCCTGTCACCCAAGCCGGGTGTCAGGGGAACGACATGGTTAGGTTCCCAGCCCTCCCAGTTTCCCGAACCGCCTGCGTGGCTGTCCTGGCTGGCCCTCTCTGGCAGGCCCGGGAGGAGAAGATACTGTCCCCGAGGTAGACCAGGGAGGAAAGGAGACTGTGTGGACAGCCCCCCTGGCCCTGCCCACCCCTCTGGTCCAGGTTGAGTAGCTCGACCCATGAAGGGCAGGGTTCTGAGCAGAGGAGGAGGGAGAACTTTGGGGGAGCAGGGAAGGGCGCACGGGGGTCCAGAGGTCAGAGAGAGGGTCAGCTGTCATTGGAAGGGCAGGTGGGACAGTGGGTGAGGATGAGTGGGGATGGGGGGGCAGGGTGGGCTGCTTCTTCCCCCGGGGAACAGGGGAGTGGCCAGGTCTGGCGGATGGAGAGAGATGGAGGGGGGAGAGGACCCTCCCCGGCCCCCCACATCTCGGGCAGGGCTGTACCCCAGGTGCCCGAGCGCGCAGCCCCTGCCAGGCCCCGCAGCAGCCTGGCGGCAGGAGGCTGGCAGCTTCGGAAGATCTGTTGTTTGGGTTTGTTTAGCCTTGTGCAACCGGGAGCTGAGATGTATTTCTTTAAAACATCCCGGCGTGCGACACCCTGCAATCTGTTCCGCGCGGCGTGGAGACCAATCTCAACTTATGTTTCTGCAACGCTTGGCAGGCTCCGCGCGCCGCCTCTCCCTGCCCCCGGGGGCGGTGGCCACCGCCGGCAGCTGCTCCCCCTGCCTGGGGGTGGCCGATCCTGGGTCCCAAGCAAGCCGCCTAAGGAAGGGCAGCGGCAGGCCCGGGCACTGTGGACCCGCGGGCAGCCCCCGGGGCGTTCTAGAAACAGCCGCCGGAAGTGGTCTCACCGCCAGACCGCCTCCCTGGCTGCCGCTCAGCTCTGGGTCATCCATGGGTGTGGGAAGTCCTGAGCGGGCGCCACCAGGTCCTGGAGCTGGGAGGGGCCGAGGGAGAACAGGGGGTGTGCCTGCAGGATCCCTAGCTCCCTGGTGTGCGACCTAGGGGGGCCGTGTGGTTCCTGCCTGGTGTCCCAGGAGCAGAAGGGTCAGTAGGATGGGCGGCAGGAAGCCCCAGGGCATCAGCAGGGCCTACAGCCTGGCGAGTTTGGGGCCAGATGCCCCATGTAGGACCTGAGCCGCACTCGAGACCCCTCGGGCCTGGCCTTGGCGAGACCTTTGCGCTCCCGCCTGCCCCGGAGGGTTAAGTGAGGCCGTGTGGGGAGTGCTGTGCAGGGTGCTCACCCAGGCTGGGTGGGCAGTGATTGGTACCGCTTTGGGAAGCCTTTTATGCTTAGCAGTGTGCCAGCCCGTCCCAAGGGCTTCGTGTGGGTGTCTTGGGCTGCAGAAACCCCCACCACGCCACAGCGGGCAGCTTAAGGCAAGAGGAGTTCATCCTCTCCGCTGGAGGCCGGAGGTCCAATGTCGGGGTGCGGGCAGAGCCCTGCTCCCCCAAGGCCGAGGGCGGGCCCCTTCCTCACTCTTCCAGCTTCGGGTGGCTCCGAGTGTCACTTGGCTTGTGGCCGCACCGCTCCGACCCGTTTGTCTTCCAGAGCCTCCCTCCTCTGTGCGCCCCTTCCTCTTGTAAGGACACCAGTCATGGGAGTAGGGCCACCGGACCCCAGGGAACCCCACTGCAGCCTGGCGACACCGACTAAGACCCCATTTCTAAAGAAGGTCACATTGGGAGGTCCTGGGGATTTTTTTTTTTTTTTCGGTACTGGGGATTGAACCCAGGGGCATTCTACCTCCGAGCTACACCCCCAGCCCTATTTTTTTATTCTTTATTTTGAAACAGAGTCTCACTAAGTTGCGGAGTGCCTCACTAGGTAGCTGAGGTTGGCCGCGAACCCGGATCCTCCAGTCTCAGCCTCCCGAATGCTGGGATTACAAGGTCCTGGGGATTTTGGAAGATGCTGACTCACCCGTCACGTGCTGTGGGTGCTGGGGTGGGGGTCGGAGTCCACACCCCATGTCAGAGAAAGAGGAGGCAAAGACCAGGGCACTCCTGCAAGGCCAGACACACTGAGCTCCTGGCTGAGATGCCAGCGCTGGAGTTAAAAACAAAAAGCAAAGCAAAACACGGTCTCCAGAAATTCCTCCTGTCCGTGGTCCTTCAGTAGTGCCGGGCCCAGCCCTGGGGCTCTGGGGACTGACCCAGCGGGTGGGGAGAGGACGGGGCCTGAGCAAAGATGCTTAGAAATCTGTTTTGAAAGTGGCAAAGTGACATATGCCCAATTAACTAATTAATTAACACTTATTTTGTTTATTTTATTATTGTGGTACCAGGGATTGAACCCAGGGACATTTTATTTATTTATTTATATTTATTTATTTTGTGGTACTGGGGATTGAACCCAGGGGCATTCTACCTCCAAGCTACACCCCCAGCCCTATTTTTCATTCTTTATTTTGAAAGAGGGTCTCACTAAGTTGCGGAGAGCCTCACTAAGTAGCTGAGGCTGGCTGCGAACCTGTGATCCTCCTGTCTCAGCCTCCCAAGTACTGGGATTACAAGCGTGTGCCACCCTGCCCAGTTAATAGGACACTTTTTTTTTTTTTTTTCAGTACTGGAGGCTGAACCCAGGGGCATTCTACCTCCGAGCTACATTCCCAGCCCTATTTTTTATTCTTTATTTGAAACAGGGTATCACTAAGTTGCAGAGAGCCTCACTAAGGAGCTGAGGCTGGCTGCAAACCCGGATCCTCCAGTCTCAGCCTCCCAAGTACTGGGATTACAAGCGTGCGACACCACGCCCGGCTAGGACACTTTAAATCACAGACTGGCACACATTACATTTCTGTTGGACAGTAGGGGTCTAGCCCAGGAGTTGGCAAACCATGGCAGAATGAGGGCTAAGTCCAGGCCATGTAGCCTGAGAACGAAGATTTTTTTAAAGTTAGTAGACTTTATTTCCCTTTCCTCCCAAACTTCCTCTTTTAAATAAAAATAAACAAAGTGTCCAACTAGCCACCATTTTTTAAAAGTTTATTTTGAAGTAACTATAGAGTCACAGTAAGTTGAGAGAAAGAGAGAGAGAGAGAGAGAGAGAGAGAGAGAGAGAGAGAGAGAGAGACTGAGAGTGGTGGCACACACCTGTACTTGGGAGGCTGAGGCAGGAAGATCTAGGTTCGAGGCCAGCCTCAGCAATTTAGTGAGATCCTCAGCAACTTAGTAAGACACTGTTTCAAAATAAAAAAATAAAAAGGACTGGGAGTGTAGCTCAGGGGTAGAACACCCTGGCTTCAATCCCCAGCACCAAAAAAAAAAAAAGTACAAGGCGACCCCATGCCCCCTTCACCTGGATTCCCCCGATGGTAACATCCTGCATAAAACCATTGCACGTGCTCCCAGCAGGTGTGATGTGCGGGTGCCCCTGGGGTTGCAGGCACCCGTGTATGTGTGTGTGTGTGTGTGTGTGTGTGTGTGTGTGTGTGTGAATTGTATGCGCATGTGTCTCATGTGGCTTCCTGTCCCCACCACCACTATCAAGGTGCAGAAGACAGGGCTCCCGCAGCCGCCCCGGCACAGCCGTCCCCATCCCTGACCCCTGGCCACCGCGGCTCTTCATCTCCATAAGGCTTCTGTGTGTGAGGAACGCGCATGCTGTGGGCTTTGAGGTTGGCTCTTCCATTCGGCATAATCCCCCTCTTAAGCCCTTGTGATGTGTATAAGCCTTTTTTCCTTTTCATGACTGAGTAGTACTCCATGGCGTGGATATACCAGTGTCGTGTGACCACTCACCTGCTGAAGGGCGTTGATGGATGGCTTCTAGTTAGGGCTGTTACAGACAAGGCTGTCATAAACATTCCCGGGCGCGTTTGTGTCTGAGCGTAAGTCTCCATTTCTCTGGGATAGATTCTCAGGAGTGCAGTTGCTGGGTTGTATGATAAATGAATGTGTGCTCTGTGTGTGTGTGTGTAGGGGGTACTGGGGATGGAACCCAGGGGCATTCTACCTTTGAGCTACGTCTCCAGCCTGATTTTATTCTTTTGTTTGGAAACAGGGTCTCACTAAGTTGTGGAGGGCCTCACTAAGTAGCTGAGGCTGGCCGTGAACCCGGATCCTCCGGTCTCAGCCTCCCAAGCACTGGGATTACAAGTGTGTGCCACCATGCCCGGCTTGTGCTTAGTTTTAAAAGAAGTTACTGAACTGTTTTCTGGGGTGGCGGTGTCACTGTATGGTCCCACCAGCGGTGCAGAAGTGACCCATTTTTCTGCATCCTTGTCAGCATTTGATGATGATGATGAGTGTGTGTGTGTGTGTGTGTGTGTGTGTGTGTGTGTGACAGAGTGAGAGACCTATTGCCTTGCTCAGGCTGGTCTTGAACTCACGTATGTAAGTGACCCCCACCTTGGCTCATAAGCCATAGCTGTGACTGCAGGTGTGTACCACCACCCACCACACCTAGCTTTTTTCTTTCCTTTTTTTTTTTTTTATGATAAGGTGTGTAGTGGTATTTTTAATTTTTAACTTATTTTTGCAGTGCTGGGAATAGAACCCAGAGGCATTCCACCTCTGAGCTACACCCCCATCCCTATTTTATGTCTCACTAAAGTTGCGGAGGGCCTCACTAAGTAGCTGAGGCTGGCTGCGAACCTGCGATCTTCCTGTCTCAGTCTCCCAAGTACTGGGATTGCCCTGGCAGTGGCATCTTATTGTGGTTTTAACTTGCATTTCCCTATCGGCTAGGGATGCTGATTATCTTTTTATGTGTTTGTCATCTTTATATCCCTTTCAGTGAAATGTCTCTATCCAAAAGTGCCCATATTTAGTTTTGTTTTATCTTTACTAGTGAGTTTTGAGAATTATATTATTATATTATAGAAACTAATCCTTTGTTGCACACATGATTTGCAAATATTTGGCCCAATATATAGTTGTCTTTTCATACTTTTAATTTTTTTTTTTTTTTTTTTTTTAGTGAATTGAACTCAGGGGCATTCTACCTCCAAGCTACATCCCCAACCCTTTTTATTTTATTTTATTTTATTTATTTATTTTGCGGTACTGGGGATTGAACTGAGGAGCATTCTATCTCCGAGCTATACCCCCAGCCCTATTTTTTATTCTTTATTTTGAAACCGAGTCTCACTAAGTTGCAGAGTGCCTCACTAGGTAGCTGAGGCTGGCCGCGAACCCAGATCCTCCGGTTTCAGCCTCCCGATATTTATTTATTTTTGATACAGGGCCTCACTATGTTGCTGAGGCTGTCCTCAAACCTGCACTCCTTTCCTCTCAGCCTCCCAAGCTCTGGGATTACAGGCTGCACCACCACGCCCAGCTTTTCTTCATCCTCTTAATAGGATCTTTCCCAAAGCAAAAGATTTTAATTTTGGCCAGTGTATCAATTTTCCCTTTAATGGATCAGCTTTCAGTTTCAGATCTAGTAACTCCTGACTGAGCTCCATGTCCTGAAGAAGTTCTGGCAATTTCCTAGAAATTCCATGCTTTACAATTAAGATACATTTCTAATTAACTTGAATGTAAGTAAGGTATGAGGTGTGTGTGTGTGTGTGTGTGTGTGTGCGTGTGTGTGTGTGTGTGTGTATTCGTATGTCTGGAAAGGCTGCCCTTCGCCCACTGAATTTCTTTTGCACTTTTGTCTAAAATCAGTTGGGAATATTTGAGTGGATCTCAGTGTTATATTTTTTTAAGGAATAAAAAAGAAGCAAGTGAAGTTAATTGTAACAACTTCCAGTATAACCAAAATAGTATCATTTCACCTTGGACCAACATGAAGTCATCCCTTGGTTGATATTTTACATAGTATCTTTTACCACCTTGGGTATATACTCTGTACCGAGACCAAGTTTTCCTGTGGGCTTGACGGGCTTCTAGTGCTGAGACCGGGTGGCTTGGGACCTGCACCGGCCAGCTCAGGTCTACGAAGCTAGAGGCCCCCCTGCCCGCTCTCCAGCCTGCCCGTTCTTGTGGGTACCCCTCTTTCTTTGTCCTTGATGGTGGTGGCTTCAAGGAGGAGGCCTGGGTTCTGCAGCCCTGGCCCCTCCCTGGCTCTGATGCTGGGGGAAGCCATTGTTTACTGCCCACCGGGGCCCACAAGTCTTTAAGAACTGATCTCTTTCTAGCGAACCTGCCTGGACAGGAAGGAAATAGGGGTGCCAACCCCCTGAGCGAAAGAGAAGGAAGCCCAGGCCCCTGGGGACTGGTGTCCCCACCTCAGGGGGCTTTCACTTTCCCGGGGCTGGGAAATGGAGCCTGCCAGCTGGTCCCACTGTAAGTCACAAAGCGAGACAGGCCCCCTGGGGTCTTTGATGCAACCCTGGCCAACCATTGCACGGGGCTCCTGGTGCTCCTGAGGGCTGAGCTGCTCCACCGTGCAGGGGTGCCGGGGTCCCGGGAGCAGGGAGCCCGCCCGAGGCCCTGGCCGGCTCTTGCACCAGCAGCACCTGCCTGAGCTTCTCAGAGTTCCGGAGGGAGGCCGCAGGCGCCCAGAGGCGGTGACGCTGCAGCACCCCCGGAGCGTCAGGAAGCTGGCGCCGTGCCCTTGGGGACCTGTCTGGCTGTTGTAATGCAACCAACACCTGATGAAACCTCCCTAGGAAGAGAGGTGACCCTTTGTGTCGTGGTGAGGTTATCCCACATCGGATGTTTACCTTCTCCTTCTTCCCAGCAGAGTAAGTAGGTCATGTTCATGCGCCAGCTGTCCAGTCCCACCCACGCACCTGTGTGGTAGGGTGCAGGACCAGGGTTCCTGGCACCCTCCCCCTGCACCTGGAGCCTCCTTGCCTCAGAAATCCACTGGGGGAATGTGAAAATATGGTTTTCCTGAATGCCAGAGTGGGGGGCCAGCGGCCACCCTGGTCCAAACCACCCACCATACGTAGGAAGATGGCTTTGGGCCAGTCCCTGGCTGTCCTTAGCCACAGGTGGTGACACAGGTGGCCTCTGAGTGTGCAGCCCTGGAACCAAGTCCTGGGCCACATCCCTGCTCTACCTGGCCACATGCCCAAGCAGGCTGCCCTTGCCTCAGTTTCCCCAGGGCACCGTGGGGCTAGCGCCTGACCCTCTGCAGAGGCTGCCCTGGGCAGGGGGCTTCGTAGCACAAGAGATAAGAACAGCAGCGGCTGTCACGTGGCTAGGACTGTGTCGGGCTCTTTTGTTTGTCTTGGGTCCCGGGAGAGGGGGGGTTGAGACCGGCCCTGGGGCTAAGGAGCAAAGTCCACCTCCACTCCATCTCCTGTATGTAGCGGTGTCCAGCGTGGGGCGTGGACCCTCTGCAGGAGGCAGGGCTGACCTGGGGGTGGGTTCTGGGGCCAGTGAGGGAGGGCTGGGCTGGGCCAGAGAGTGGGAGTTTGGAGTGGCCATGCTCTGGGAGGGAGAGGGCTGTAGCGGTTTTGTGGGTCACCCGAGGAGGTGGCTGCCTTATCAGGGGCCGAGGGAGACCCGGCAGGTGACAGGCGGCTCTCGGGAGCTGCGGTGAGGTCAGAAGCCGGTAGATTGTGAAGGCATCAGGATCCGTCTTGCTCTGTAAATATTTAAACACCGGGAGGATTATTTTGGGTCGCTCAGTTTCTCTCTGAGGCTGGCGGGCTGCCGGGGTGGTGTCGGGTGACAGCAGAGGCACACGCGTGCATGAACACGCACACGCACGCACACACACGCACACGCACACACACGCACACATACGCACACGCACGCACACACATGCACACGCACGCACACGCACGCGCACCTGCTTCCTGCAGCCCACCTGCCACTGTTTGATCTGGGTCTCAGGACCTCATGAGGGACGCGTGACAAGATGGCCCACAATGTCCCCCTTCCAGGTGCGACTAGCGTGACAAACGTGGACCCCATGTCCTTCCAGCAGTCTCCCCAGTGGTGGTGGAAGGTGACAGTTCTGTGAACTGTCAGGCCACAGGCTACCACAAACAGTCGTGACAGGTAGGAGCAGAGCTGCCGGGGACACCTGGGGGGCCGCCGTGCTCCGCCAGGCCCACCCAGGCTGGGCGCCTGCTGCAGGGCAGGGGACCCACAGAGAGGGCTCTTTGTCCAGCTGACCCCCTGGCACGCAGGCAGTGGCCACCCATGTCTGGGGACGGACGTGGAGGGGTGACCTGGGCCACCGGCTCCTTGCACAGCCATTTTCTTCTGCCCCAGTGGGTCTTGGGCACCACGGCCCTGGCCCTCCCCTGCCTGTACCCTGTGTGTGGGAGGTGGCAGACGCTGTCCCCAGGGACCTCCCTCTGTGTGGAGGTGGCACTGCAGCCAGGAGGGATCCCTGGGTGCCCGGCAGATGGCAGGCTTCTCCCAGATCAGCAGGGGCTGTCCACTTGCCTGTCACCTCCTCCTGACACCCCCACACACACTTGCAAAGGACCAGGGAGGCCCGCCCTGCCTCCCCCAACTCCTCCTCCCCGCCTGGTTTGGGTAAACCCTGCATGATGTGGGCTTTAATTGGCAAGCGCCTGCAGCAGTGACCAGGGCTGGGCTGGCCTGGCTGCGTGCCGTGCCAAGGGGAGGCGAGCTCAGACCCGGCCAGGCCCCGGCGTGCGCGCAGTCTGCTGGACATGGTGCCCTGCATCCACCCGTCTGTTTCAGCCACTTCTGCCACCCAGTGACCTTTCCTCTCCTCTCTGGGAGGCGGGTGGGCGGAGAGCCGTCAGCGTGGCCACACCCGGGTCCTGTCTTGAGCCAAGGGCAGCCTCCCCCGAGACCAGACAGGTCATGGACAGGCGGGGCCTCCTCCCAGCCTAGAGGCCCAGGGCTGACATGCCCCTGACACCGCCTGCTTCCTGTCCCTCTCGCTGCCCTTGTGTGGACACACAGAGCCCCCAGGACGAGCCAGCAGAGCCTCGAGGTGGTCTTGTCTAAAAGTTACTTTGTGGACCTCCTGCTTAAAAAAAAAAATATATATATATATATATATATATATAATACATATATACACATATATACACACACACACATATATACATATACACACACACACACACACACACACATATATATATATATACACATATATTATCATAAACTGGGCATGGTGGCACATGCTTGTAATCCCAGTACTTGGGAGGCTGAGACAGAGGATCATAGGTTCAAGGCCAGCCTCAGCAACTTAGTGAGACCCTGTTTCCAAATAAACAATAAAATCGGGCTGGGGGTATAGCTTGGAGGTAGAATGCCCCTGAGTTCAGTCCCTAGTACCACACACACATACACAAATTATTATTACATAGGTAATTCATCATGGTTCACATAGAAGTATTAGAAATAAGCCGGGCGTGGTGGTGCACGCTTGTAATCCCAGCATTCAGGAGGCTGAGACCGGAGGATCTGGGTTCAAGGCCAGCCTCAGCTACCTAGTGAGGCACTCCGCAACTTAGTGAGACCCTGTTTCAAAATAAAGTGTAAAAAATAGGGCTGGGGGTATAGCTCAGAGGTAGAATGCCCCTGGGTTCCATCTCCAGTATCACACACACACACAAAAATAAATAAATAAGATAAAATAAATAAAGGGAAGGTGCTCAGAAGAACTGAGAACAGGGTTTCACAGACACACACCCGTGTCCACAGCAGGATTGTCCACGAGAGCTAAAGGCCAGAGCAGCCGCAGCGTCCAACAGATGGACAAAATGTGGTAGATCCATGAAGTGGAATTTGGGGCCGGAGGTGCAGCTCAGCGGAAGGGCCCTTGCCCGGCGCCCGGCGTGCTCAAGGCCCTAGACTCAATCCCCAGCACCCTCAACACACACACACACACACACACACACACACACACACACACATTATTCAGCTTTAAAAAGGAAGAAAATTCTGACACAAGCTACAACAGGAAGGAACCTTGAGGACATCATGTTATGGAAGTAGAGTCTCAAAAGGACAAATCCTGTAGGATTCCTCTCACGAGCAGTCCCCAGAGTCATAGCCAGGAGGGGGGCAGGGAGGGGGTGCTCACAGGTACACAGTTCAGTCTTGCAAGGTGGGAGGTTTTGGAGATGGACGGCGGCTCTGTTGCACGGCTGCGAGAATTAGCTTCATACCATGGATGGCGTGTTCACAATGGCTGAGATGATGAACGCTGGTTTTTTTGTTTTTTGTTTTTTTTTTTTTGTGGCACTGGGGATTGAACCCAGGGGCATTCTACCTCCAAGCTCCACCCCCAGCTCTAGTTTTTATTCTTTATTTTGAAACAGGGTCTCACTAAGTTGCGGGGTGCCTCACTAAGTAGCTGAGGCTGGCCGCAAACCCAAATCCTTCGGTCTCCGCCTCCCAAGTACTGGGATTACAAGCATGTGCCACCATGCCTGGCTTTTTCTTTCTTTCTTTTTTTTTTCAGTACTGGGGATTGAACTCAGGGGCGTTCTATCTCCGAGCTATACCCCCAGCCCTATTTTTTATTCTTTATTTTGAAACAGGGTCTCACTAAGTTGTGGAGGGCCTCAGTAGGTAGCTGAGGCTGGCCAAGAACCCGGATCCTCTGGTCTCAGCCTTCCAAATGCTGGGATTACAAGCGTGCCCCACCATGCCCGGCTTATTCTTTATTTTTTGAAACAGAATCTCACTAAGTTGTAGAGAGCCTCTCTAAGTAACTGAGGCTGGCCAGGAACCTGCGATCCTCCTGTCTCAGCCTCCCAAGTACTGGGATGTGCGCCACCATGCTTGGCTGTTGTGTGTATTTTACCACAATAAAAAGACAGAGGAGGGAAAGGACGTTGGGCTGTCAGGCTCGCTGGCCGGCCAGGGCTGTGTGGAGCTGCCCCCGTCTACCCAGCCTCCTGGGAACCTGCTTTTCCCCATTATGACTTGTAAACCCTGGAAGTTGTGTCCCCTGACGATAGGTCTTGATTGTCAAGCGTTGTGAAATCACGCCGGAGCTGTTGGTGTGTCTGCCACTGGCCGTGGGCAGATCCGACCTGCAGGGGGCGCTGCTCCTGGTGCCGGGCTGGAGGGAAAGAGTCCAGCGGGCTCCACAGGCCCTAGGTCCTTCCCTAGGAAGGGCGGAGAAACCTGGAGAGAAGCTTCCAGAGCTTTGTCAAGGGCGGATCTGGGATAACATGTTGGCTGTGTTTTCATGAGCTTAGAAAAATAGACTCTCCGCTGTCTCCTGGGAACTTGGAAACGCGAGCTGGTTTCTGGGTGTGGACGCTCCACAGAGGCCTGCACTGCGGGAGGCCACCCTGGGTCTGGGGACCCGGCTCTGATGAAGGACCTGCCCAGTGGCTTTGGGAATCCGGAAGAGAGTGTCAGGGCGGGGTGGCTTGGTGTGACCCTGAGGCCCTGTGGTCTCCCCTTCCCACTCTGCCCCCCCCCCCGGAACCTTTTTCAGTACTCTCAGCGGTACACCCACCTTCCGTAGCCCCAGGACTGGCTCCTGTGTTGAAAAGAAGGTTCTGGCAGTAAGAGTGGCCTGCTGCCCCACGACGGCCTCATCAGGTGGTCACAGGGTGCGGCTGCCCTGCCGGTGGGGTGGGGTACCGAGGGGTACAGCTGTCCCTGCACCAGTCCTCAGCCGGTGCCCCTGCCTTCCCCATGATACGTTTGTCCCGTGCTGTGTGTTTCCAAAGTCCAGGGGTCCTGGCCTGGGACAGTGTGTCCACAGCTGTGACCTGTGGCCCCCGGGGGGTGCTGGGCCAAAGGTCACCCACAGCTCCCCTGCAGTGCACGTGCGGCCTACCCTGCAGCTGGCTGGTGGGGGCAGCTCAGGGTCCCTCGTAAGGACTTCAGGTCGCTGCTTCTGGGCGTCTGAGACCAGCACACTGTCCCCATGGCTGTGACAGGGCTGTCCTGTGGACAAGCACATGGAGGTTTGTCCCCCAGCAGTGACAGTGGTGGGATCTCTATGCCCGAGGTCCCTCGTCCTCAGATTCAGTCAACGGCCCATCAGAAATAGCCAGGAAAACAGTTGCACCTGTCCGGAACACCTACAGGCCTTTTCCTTGTCGTGAGTTCTTAAAGAATACAGTCCCACAACTATTTACGTCGCGTTCACATTGTGCTAGGTGTGATAAATGGTCAGGAAATGATTTAAAGTCTACGGGAAGACGCGTGCAGGCTCTGTGCAAATGCCATGGCGTTTCATCCCAGGGACCTGATTTGGGGTCTCCACAAGGGGTTCTGGAACCCGCTCCCCAGGGATAGGGAGGGACAATTTATTTTATTTTTAATGTGCTTTTATTGGTGCATTATGGTCTCACATCATAATATAAATCATGTTGACATTGACATACATGCACACAGCACTTGGTGCCCCCCCCCACCTTATTTTTTATTTTATTTTATTTTTTATTGTGGTACTGGGAGTTGAACTCAGGGCCATTCTATCTCTGAGCTGTACCCCCAGCCCTTCTTATTTCTTATTTTGAAACAGGGTCTTGCTAAGCTGCTGAGGGTCTCACTAAGTTGCTGAGGCTGGCCTTGAACCTGTGATCCTCCTATCTCAGCCTCCCAAGTACTGGGATAACCGGTGTGGGCCTCCATGTCTGGCTTCAACTGTGACTTATTTATTATTATTATTTTGTATGTGTGTGTGTGTGTGTGTGTGTGTGTGTGTGGTAGTAGGGATTAAACTCAGGGGCATTCTACCTCCGAGCTATGCCCCCAGTCCTATTTTTTAATTCTTTATTTTGAAACAGGGTCTCACTAAGTTGCAGAGAGCCTCACTAAGTAGCTGAGGCTGGCCTTGAACCCTGATCCTCCTGTTTCAGCCTCCCAAGTCCTGGGATTACAAGTGTGTGCCACCACACTGGGCTTCAACTATGTTTTAAATAATCCTGATGTTCTATGTTTTAAATAATCCTGACGTTCTTAAACAATCCCAACATTCGTAAACAATCCCGACGCCCGTACACCCCGTTCAGAGCAGCATTGTTCTCAATAGTTGAAGGCGGAAGGCCCTGGCTCGGCCGGCCCGCGGGGAAGAAGCGGAGTCAGCCGGCGTTTATTACGACTCTCTCCATGGCTGGCCAATGAATCAGGCCCTTTCATCCTGCACGTCACCCAGCGTGGGTGTCTTTGAGCCTGCCATTCCACAGCGGGGCCACTGTTGAAGACCCTGGAGCAGGCGACTCCAAAGCAGGGCCGCCCCACTGACCCCAAGAGTACCGGGAGGGGCTCCGCCTGTTCGTAAAGATCTGAGCTCCCGGCAGCACCACGGAGGGACGCCTGCTCTGGGGACTTTGCTGTGGTCGCTAAGTGGGCACGGGACATTCCTGGGCTGCTGCGTTTCCTTGGTCCATGGTGGGCACCTCTGAGCAGGGGCGGCGGGAGCCAAGCTGAGGGTCTTCGATGGTTCTGGATGGTTCTTGGATGGAGCTGGCCGGCCCACTTTGCCTTTCCTCCGTTTACACTTGTGTAATGAGCAGTAGTGAGGGACCCTGCCCATCTGCTTAGAGTTTTTTAATTTTTGTTTTGGTACTGGGGATGGAACCCAGGGGCATGCTACCTCCAAGCTATACCCCCAGTCCTATCTATCTATCTATCTATCTATCTATCTATCTATCTATCTATCTATCATCTATTTATTAGGTACTGGGGATGGAACCCAGGGGCATTCTACCTCCGAGCTCCACCCCCAGCCCTCTTTTTTATTCTTTATTTGAAACAGGGTCTCACTAAGTTGTGGAGGGCCTCACTAAGTAGCTGAGGCTGGCCGAGAACCTGCGATCCTCCTGTCTCAGCCTCCCAAGTACTGGGATGACAAGCGTGCGGCAGCACCACGCCCGGCTTGGAGAGGCACTTTCGTTCGTGCAAAGTGGCTGCCTGCTGTTGCAGTCAGGAGGGCGGTGGCCTGTGACTTTCAGGCTGGCATTTGTGCCCTGTGCTGTGTTTTGTTTTGTGATTTGAGGAGCACATTCTTTTATGTTTATTTTGACTTGGCCTACACCTGCTCCCCGAGGGGCCAGGAGGCCAGGGCTGGAGGCCAGTCTAGTCAGTCAGGAAAATGTTTAAAGTAAAAAAATACAATTATTTCTGGGAGCAAATGCTGTCATTCTACACACACACACACACACACACACACACACATACACACATACACACACATACACACATACACACATACACACACACATACACACACAGACACATACATACACACATACTTTCTCTCTCTTGGGAGAAGAACTTAAAAGTATTTTGTTTGCATCTGAAGAAAACACCCGTCAGCGTGGTGGCGCATGCATGTAATCCCAGTACTTAGGAGGCTGAGGCAGGAGGGTTGCAGGTTTGCAGACAGCCTCAGCTACTTAGGCTCTCTGCAACTTAGTGAGACCCTGTTTCAAAAATAAAGAATAAAAAATAGGGCTGGGGGTGTAGCTCAGTGGTAGAATGCCCCTGGGTTCAATCCTCAGTACCACACACACACACACACACACACACACACACACACACACACACAAAAGAAGAAGGAGGAGGAGGAGGAGGAAATACCCAGTATCCTCTCATTTCCCTACATCTGTTTAATTTTCTCTTTCTTTGTTTTAAAGCTGCATTCATAATTGCGGGGCAACCCAGTGTACCAGGTTTGAGCTGTTCCTCTCCACATAAAATCTGAGCGCCTCAGAGGGTTCTGGGTTCCTCAGCCTCTGAGCACTCCGCCCCAGACCGGCACACTGTGCTCCTAAGTATTAAAAGCTCCATGGAAGCCGGGCATGGTGGTGCACGCTTGTGATCCCAGTACTTGGGAGGCTGAGACAGGAGGATCTGGGTTTGTGGCCAGCCTCAGCTACTTAGTGAGACCCTCCACAACTTAGTGAGACCCTGTGTCAAAATGAAGAATAAAAAATAGGGCTGGGGTGTAGCTCAGAGGTAGAATGCCCCTGGGTTCCATCCCCAGTACCCCAAAAACAAAAAAACAAAACACTCCGTGGAGCTGGGCTTGGTGGCACACACCTGTAATCCCAGTACTTGGGAAGCTGAGACAGGAGGATCACAGGTTCGAGGACAGCCTCAGCAACTTACCTTAGCAAGACCCTTAATAACCTAGTGGGACTCTGTTTAATTTTTTTTTTTTAAGGGCTGGGGTTGTAGTGCAGAGGTAGAAGTCTCCTGGTTTCAATCCCCAGCAACACAAAACCAACATGCAAGCAAGCAAGCAAACAAACAAAATCCTTAAAGAAATGTTTGTCCCCACCCCTAATGCACCAAGATGTTCTGGAAGGATTTCTTCCAGAGGTCGGTTTGGATCATGGCCGGGAAGGACGATCCTGTTTCCAGTTCTCGTCTGGAGGCCGATTCTGCCGTAGGCAACGCCATAGCCCAGGACCCTTCCCTGTCCTGACACTCTGGGAACCGCCCAGCCCACCTCACATCTAAGATCCCTTTGTGGAAACAAAATACATCCCAGGTGGATTTGCCCAGGGCCACCTCAGGGATGGAGAAACAGCAGCCACAGCGGCAGAGACCACAGGCGAGAGGGGACCGCTGACCTCAGGGTCCAGCCCCTCTCACCCCGGTCCATGGCTGGACAGAGCCACCGCCCCCGCCGAGGTTCCCTGTGGCCTCTAAGGCTCCGCTGTGCACAGCACTCCCAGGGAGGGGAAGCCCAGCCACCATGCCAGTTTCCAAGGTGAAGCCTTCGCCCACTTGGTGGCCCTGCCCTCCCAGGAGAGCCAGGAAGGTGAGCACCAAGGGCCCTGGCTGTAGGAGCGGCCACACCCGGCTATTCACTCTGCAAAGGTAGTGCCAGGCCTGCCTGGTGGTGCACGCCTGTGATCTCAGTACTTGGGAGGCTGAGACTGGAGGATCGCAGGTCTGAGGCCAGCTTCGGCAACTTAGCGTGGCCCTCAGCAACTTAGTGAGACCCTGTGTTCAAATAAGAAAAGAAAAATAGGGCTGGGGGTGTAGCTCGAAGGTAGAATGCCCCTGGGTTCCAACCCCACCAACACACACACACACACACACACACACACACACACACACACACACCCCAAAGGCAGGAGCCGCGGCCCAGCATCTCTGGCTTCTGCAGGAAGTGGCGTTTGATTCGTCTCCTTCCTGTCTTCGGCGGAAGGTCTGCGGGGCTGCACGGTCACCTCAGCAATGCCGATAGTGCCACCGAGGAGTTGCCGTAGAGCTGTGACTTGGAACTGTGCGCCTGTGCCCATCCCCATGGGCTGGGCTTCCGTGTCCAGGCCGACCAGAGACCGCCGACATTAGGAAGCCAGCAGCATCCCCTTGCCGCGCAGAACTTGTGCCAACATCCTAGAAATACAACATCTGAGCGCAGTCAGTGAGGCCGAGTGGGCGGACGAGGAGCAGACGCCCACCTTGCTCCCTCCCCCGCCCCGCCCCCCACGGCCCATGGAGACCTCGCGGTAATTGGCACCACCGTGATTTATGCGAGCGTTGAGCAAAGCCTTCTATTTTCTGATTATCTCTTCGTGTGACGGCTGGCACACGCCCGTGCATTCCAAATAGACTCATCCAGTCGGGATGGTTGCAAAGTAGGTTTCAACCGCGGCGAGGAGCCGAGGACGCTGCCCCTCCTGCAGCCTGGCAGAGAGTTTCGCTGGGGAAAATGACTTTTTTTAATAATCTTTTTGCTTTTTGGGGGGGGGGGGTTCTGGGAATTGAACCCAAGAGCATTCTACCTCTGAGCCACACCCCTAGCCGTATTTTTTTTTTTTTTTTTTTTTTTTTTTTTTTTTTGCGGTACTGGGGATTGAACTCAGGGGCATTCTACCTCTGAGCTACACCCCCAGCCCTATTTTTTATTCTTTATTTTGAAACCAAGTCTCACTAAGTTTCGGAGTGCCTCACTAGGTAGCTGAGGCTGGCGGTGAACCCGGATCCTCTGGTCTCAGCCTCCCAAATGCTGGGATTACAAGCGCGCGCCACCACGCCTGGCTCCCAGCCATATTTTTTATTCTTTATTTTTGAAACAGGGACTCACTAAGTTGCAGAGCGCCTCACTAAGCAGCTGAGGCTGGCCGCGGATCCGGATCCTCCAGTCTCAGCCTCCCAAGTACTGGGATTACAAGCATGTGCCACTACACCCGGCTCAATCTTTTATTCTTTTGTTTTTTTGTTTTTGTTTTTTGTGGTACTGGGGGTTGGACCCAAGGACATTCAACTTCTGAGCTATACTCCCAGCCTGATTTTTAATTCTTTATTTTGAAACAGGGTCTCACTAAGTTGCAGAGGGCCTCACTAACTAGCTGGGGCTGGCCGAAAACCTTCCATCCTCCTGTCTCAGCCTCCCAAGTACTGGGATGACAGGCCACCAGACCTGGCTTGCTTTCTTTTTAAACTGAAGCTTTGCCGAGCAATTTTGGTAGTGGCGGTGTGGGGAGGGAGCGCCTGGTTTGGTCCCCTTGACCTCTGCAGCCTCGGCTGGCTGTGGTTGGGCTTTGATGTGAGCCTATGAGGTAGGAGCTGGCGGGACCAGTACCTGGGGCAGCTTGGGGTCCCCCGAGGACCCCGGCAGAGAGGGAGAGCCTGCAATTAGAGAGGTCTTCACACGGAAAGCTAATTAGCTACTGAAGAGCATTTAGCACATTTTACAGTGGGACGTGCGTGTGTTTGAAAAGCAAATGGAGGTCCGTGAAAAATGGCTTCCTTGAGGGTCAGGATCCTATGCCCTCATCTCTGACCCTGAGCAGATCCAGATCGCAGGGCGTGTGGCGGGTGCTCCCTAGCCGGGTAGAGGGAAGGCGCCCACTGGTGGCACATGGGATGCCAGGAACCATCTCCTCTTCCGAGCGAGCACCACCCTGAGCTGCCTGCCTGGCCTCGGAGTGGTCGTCCAGTGTCGGGGTCACTGTCTTCAGTGCCCGGGAGCTGTGTCTGCAGCGGGTGGGATAGCGTCCCTCCCAGAATTCATGCGCACCCAGGACCTCAGATGTGACGTCATTTGGAGATGAGGGTCTTGCCGATGTCACCGAGGCAAGGACTAAGATGGGGTCATCCTGGACCAGGCTGGGGCCCTAAATCTTAAGAGTGCGGTTAAAAACAGAAAAAGACCCACGGGGAGATGGTCAGGTTGAAGGCCCAGGCGGAGAGGGGAGCCCATAGCTGCAGATGGAGGGGTGCAGGGGTGAACTGCAGCCCCAGAAGCTGGAGAGGCAGGCGGGACCCTCCCCGGGGCCCCCACAGGGAGCGCTGCCCTCTGCCACCTTGGTTTGGACTTTCGTCCACTAGACCTGGGGAAAAAAAAAGATCGGCTTCTGCTGACTCAGCTCCCAGGGCTCCTGGAAGCACAGTGTCACCTGCACAGTGCTGCTTCCTCCTCCCCGGCCTGTGGGGACCCGTGGCCCCCAGTGGGTGACATCCGGAGAGGGGATGGCTGGTGGCCAGGAGGAAGCCAGGCCGCTGTCTGGTGCCGGGGGCACTGGGGCCTGCTTTTGTTTTTTAAGAGCGAAGAGAGACTCTGTGGTGCTCTTGGAGCTTCTTGTTTTATTTCCCTGGTGATGCAAAGGGCTGATGACTTGGGATTTTTTGTTTGTTTGTTTTGTGGACGGTGGGTTTTCTTTTCTTCTTCTTCTTCTTTTTTTTTCTTGTCTTTGATAGTTTTCATGTTTGGGAGGGGTTTATGGTTTTGCTTTTTAATTCTAAAAATAATACATGTCCACTAAAGAAATGTTAGGAAACAAGGAAAAGACAAAGAGATAAAATCCTGCCTTCCTCCAGCACTGTTCACATTGTAGTGTAATTCCTTCGGCCTTGTGTTTATTGTTATTTGTCTTTTATTTGTTTCTGATGCCTGTTATTTGAGATTTGACAGTGTTGTAGACAGGCTATATAGAAAAATTGGGCTTCTTAATTTAAATTTTTAAAAACATTTTGTTACATGCAAAAGGATTCATATCACATAAGTGAACTATGAAATAATTATATTTCATATATATTCGATCATGTTATGAAATATCATATTATATTTTCATAACTATATTTCATAGTAATAAAATGAAGCCAGGCACAGTGGCACATGCCTGAAATCCCAGTACTTGGGAGGTTGACAAGGGAGGATCACAAGTTCGAGGCTAGCCTCAGTAACTTGATGAGACCTTGTTTCAAAATAAAAAAATAAAAAAGGTGGGGGATGTAGCTTGGAGGTTGAGCACCCCTGGGTTCAATCCTCAGTACCAAAAAAAAAAAAAAAAAGGCATGATGATAAAAAAAAAAGACTCCATGACCCAGCCCCCCGTAATACAGTAATACATGAACTAGAGCTCACCCCCCAAGTTCCCACGGGCTCCTTGCCGCACTGCCTCAGTCCTCCATGCTCCGGTCTTTGGAAGGGGCCACTTTCCAAAGCCCTGTGTGGTCATTTCCTCGCCCTGGGAACAGGCGTCCCCACGCATGCGCGTCTCTTACCAGCGAGTCCCCACGCATGCGCACCTCTTACCAGCACATCCTTTGGTCCCGAGCTATTTGGAGCATTGGCGTGGCGTGCCCCAGGTTCTGTGGCCCGTTTGTTTCTATTGTCGTGGAATGTTCTAGGGCATGGCTGTCCCCTACTTTGCCGTCGTGCCTGCCGAAGACCCTTGGGGGTGTGAACAACGGGTTTTTTCTTGTGAACAACGCCACCATGATGGTTCTGGTGCACATCTGCGGTGCAGGGGTGGGGGGTTGAGTCCCTCTGAGGTCACACCTGGTGGACAGGTTCGGCTTTGTCAGATGTGCCAGCTCTCCTGGTGGGTGGGTGGGGGGCAGCGTACACTGCCAGCAGGACCAAGTGAGAGCCCTGTCCTGTGATTTCAGCTCACACACCATCAGAAACTCTCCTGTGCCCTTTGTTCCGTGTGTGTGTGTGTGTGTGTGTGTGTGTGTGTATTGCTGAAGATTGAACCCAGGGGTGCTCTACCACTGAACTACACCAACAGCCCTTTTTTGTTTTTTAATCTGGAAACATGGTCTTGCTACATCGCCGAGGGTCTTGCTAAGTTGCAGAGGCTGGCCTTGAGCCCACGATCCTCCTGTCTCAGCCTCCCCAGTACTAAGATTGCAGGTGTGTGCTCACCACGCCCGGCTTCCTTTGCATTTCGTTGTAGGATCTGGTTTCAAGTGTACCTCTGCATGTTTGGTCCCTGGGTGTCTACTTCGGGGAAATGTGTGTCGGAGAGAGAAAGGTGTTAACTCTCACCTAGGGCACCATCCTGGAATTGCATGGAGACACTGCAGGAAATGCGTCATGTCCCGGGACCTGCATTCCATGTGCCCTGCAAGCCACCCTGAGGAGTTCCTTGGAAGCCTGGGCCTGCCTTACAGCTCCAGTGCCAGGCTGCCCCAGAGCAGCATTTCTGAGACCACTGCCTGGCTGGTGGACAGCCATCTGGCTTTAAGAATACTCCGTCAAGGTCAAACCAGCTCAGTGGTGCACCCCTGTAATCCCAGTACTTGGGAGGCTGAGACAGGAGGATCGCAGATTCCTTGCCAGTTTCAGCAACATAGTGAGACCCTTGGGTTCGATCCCCAGTATCAAAAAAAAAAAAAAAAAAAGGATATTCTGTCAACCAGGGTCCCGTGTCCTGGTCCTTGGGACTCTGTTGGCCCCCCTGAAGCCAGGTCCTGGGGTGAAGGGGTGAGATGGAGTACAAGAAGGAAACAAGTCCCAGCAAGAGAGTTCTGGCCTCCCTTGCCAGAGGAGGAGGGCAGAAAAGGTGTCTCTTGCTGTGTTGATTCGTCTCAATAGAATTGAAATGAATTCAAGTGGAGAGCCAGCACCCTACCGAAGAATACAGGTGGTGTCTACTATTTGCAGTTTGAGGTTGGGAACTGTAGGGGGCAAGCAACAGTCCCCTCGGGGCCTCATTGCTGACCCTGAGCCTTGGCACCTGCCACTCCAGGTCAGCTCAAGGTCAACCCACGGGGTTCCCTTCCAGCCGGCAGGGAATGGCATCATGGGGCGGGGCACAGATTCCGAGGGCCCAGGGGTGCCACCCCGAGAGTCCTGGAGATGCTTGAAGAGCCGGTCAGGCCTGACGCTCTGCCACCAGGGCCCCTGGAGATGGCTCCGCGGACCCAGACTGGCTGAAAAGCAGGACAGCACTCTGTGGAGTGTCGCAAAGCCCAAGCTCCGAATCCAGAAGGTTCTGGCTCCCAGGCCCTCTTCCTTCTGCCTGCAGAGTTCCTCAGTTGCTCCCGGCGCTTCAGTGTCCGTGTTAGGAAATGCATAAACTAGAGAGTCTTCAAGGTACTTTAGGACCTGCGGGCTCTGTGACCACAGGCCCTTTTTTTGGGACAAACCTTGTCACCTGACCCACCTCGGCGCCTCCCCAACTCCCACTGCGGCCTCTTCCTGCCTCATCACTCCGGGAGGGAAAGCTCAGCCCACCAAGGTGGAGCCCACCAGCCCCGCAGGATGGTCAAGAAGTCTTCCACATGGAGCGGAGAGAGAAGCAGAATTTGGGGCTGAACGCCTAAAAAAAAAAAAAAAAAAAAAAAAGAGTTCATGAAATTTAATCAGATCCCTAAGGGGAACACCTAAATTTAGTCAAATTATTATTAGTATTCATTCCATTTTTAAATTGCCTAGGGGAACGTCACGGAGAAGTTGGGAAGCCACCAGCCTGCGTGGTGATTATTTTATTTCTACCGAGTAGCGGGATCCGAGGGGAGGCCACGGAGGCCCCCGGCAGTGGCACGGTGTGGCGAGCTGGCTTTTGGGTCCAGGGAAGTGTGGCCCATGGTCTGAGGAGGTGCAGTGCCCCCCCCTTCCCAGGCTTCCTATGTTAGGCATAAGGGACTCCGTGAAGATTCCAGAGCCCAGCACCCAGATGCACACAGCGCCCACCCGTGGCAGGATGCCACCCAGCAGTGACTCCCCGGGGTTGCCCATGCTACTCGACCCTCTCCTGAGACCTCTGCCCCGGCTTGGTTCTGAAGTTCAGGGCATGCTCCTTGGTGGGGCGCCATGGAACGCGGGCAACATCTCTCAGAGCTAATGCCCGCACTAGGCATTTTAGCAGAAAACCACACCCAGCCATCGCGCTGCCTCTTGACGGCACTTTAGTTGCCTGGACCTGCAAGAGGGACCCAGGGCTTCTCTCTGCCCCTGCACAGGATTTAGATCATCACTGAGCATTGGGTGCTGCAGAAGCCAAGCAGGAATGTCTTCCCACCCTTCCCGGCCCTTGGTGTCTTCCTGGCACAGGGCGGCGGGCTTCTGTCTGTGGTCCCAGTTTCACTTTGGAGGGGCCATGTGACGGCTACCGCACTGGGTGATGGGAGCTGGTGTTCTCAGCGTATTTTGCAGCTCTGGGGGCTGCCAGGTGGCGCCCGTCAGCCCGGCCAGGCTCAGGGACTCACTTTGGCCAGAACTCTGCCTTTCCTCTAGATGGTGCAAAATTTCCTGGGTGTGATCTCGAATGCCTGGGCAGAGTGGTTGGGGCCAGCGAGCGAGAGCGCCTTGGCTCAGGATTCTCTCGTTTGCTTCCTCACGGCAAAGTCCTGTCAAATCAGCCGGGTCCCAGTGTTTGGGAGGCTGAGACAGAAGGATTGCGGGTTCAAGGCCAGCCTCAGCAATTTAGCAAGACTCTGTTTCCAAATAAAAAATTAAAAGGGCTGGGGCGGGTGTGGCTCAAAGATAGAATGCCCCTGGGTTCAATCCCCAGTACCAAAAAAAAAAAAAAAAAAAAGAAAGAAAGAAAGAAAAGAAAAGAAAAGAAAAAGTTCTGTAAAATCTAAGGGAAACAATGTTCAACTCTACTTTTTTTTTTTTCTTTTGGTACTGGAGATTGAACCCAGGAGCATTCTACCTACAAGCTACGCCCTACCTCTTTAACTTTTTATCCTCCTGCCTTTCCCCAAGTACTGGGATGACAGGCCTGCGACACCACGCCCGGCTTACTCTTCATTCTTTATTCTTTATGAGTTCTGAAGATGCTGCAGTGTCTTCTCCATAGCCCGGTAGATTGCAAAGATGAAGGCAGGAGGGATGGAGAGGGAGCAGTTGGCTCCCAGAAGCCCAGAGCAGGAGGAGGGAGGAGAGGGGTCTGTAGACTGCTTGGACTATTAATTATTTTGCCTTATTTATTAGATGTACCCGGCATCCCTTGGCCTCCAAGCATATTTGCAAATGCCTTAAGGGAAAGAGAAAAACAAATGATTCCTGCCGCCGGAGTCTCCAGCCCCGGATGAATAATGCCATGTTATAGTGTTAGGTAGAAAAGCCCTGAGCCGAATCTCACCTGCCGGCGACAGAGGGGCTCAGAAGCACAGGAAGCGCTCGGATTCGTCGAGTGACATTTTTCTTCATTTTTCCCGGGAAATTGGCAAGGCCAGTCGATTTGCACTAAGGAAAAAAAAATTATGCTACAGATAGCACCTGAAAGCAGGTGCCTCCCTGCAAGCCCTCCGCTGCCCGCCCCCACAGCTGGTAAAGGGAAGGAAATGGCCGCCCCGGTTATCTTTTCCTAAATTGTGTTGGCATTAAACCTGAATGAGGTTTCTGTCCCTTCCTCCCCGTGATTTACACCTTCCATAATTAGCCCAGAGCGTGCTCACGTGATGGCAGCTAATCGCCGGAGCTGGGGCACTGCCCTGCCGGCTCCGGGAGCTGGTGATTTATCCTCCTCGGCCTCCGTTCCCCGCCCTGCGGCCAGGGAGCCCCTCTGCCAGAGAGCTAGGGTGTCACGGCCGGGCCTGGGTCAAAGCCCGTCACCCCCCGGCCAGATACGGCAGGTTCTGGGGGCTGGTGGAGTGGACTCCAGGAGTGCTCTGCTCTGTGGCTTCCATTAACACTTAAGTCAAATGACATCTGGGGCTCAGCAGAGCCGGTCCCCGGGGGACTTGGCGGCTACCTAGTGAGTGCTGTTTTATTTTTTAAGTGTTCTTTCTGACCAGGAAGTCAGAGCTTGGACCCCAAGGTCATCCATCCTGTTCTGTCATTCACTCTCTGTGAAGTTTGGAAACAGCCCCTGTTTCTTTAGCTATGAAAGGGGATAACACACTGAGCCCAGTACTAAAAAAAAAAAAAAAAAAAAAAAGACAAGCATACAAACTGTATAGAACACTTGCTAGTTATTTCTTTTTTTTTTTTTTTGAGGTGCTGGGGATTGAACTCAGGGGCATTCTACCTCTGACCTACACCTATTTTTTATTCTTTATTTTGAAACCGGGACTCACTAAGTTGCGGAGTGCCTCACTAGGTAGCTGAGGCTGGCCTCGAACCTGGGTCCTCCAGTCTCAGCCTCCCGAATGCTGGGATTACAAGTGTGCACCACCACGCCCCGCTCTTGCTAGTTATTTCTGATTATCAAAAAATATAGTATTCCTTTCAGAGAATTTGGGAAAATAAAGAACAGAATGTCTATGTTTGGGACTATTAATTGTCAATATCGAAAATGTTAAATTTCTCCAAGTTAAAACCTAAAGGTAATAAAAAATAAAGAACAAGATGAAAATAAACTCTAACCATGCCATTTAGAGATTATCATTATCAAGCTCTAGAACTGTTTTCTACTTGTTTATTTATGTAGACACAAAAGACCTATAAAATATATTTTATATAAAACTATGTTAATGTCATACTTCATATTATAATTATATATAAAACTATATTGACATCACATCTCTTTTTTCACTTAACATTATAGTTAAGCATTTTCTTTGGTCATTAAATACTTTCTTTTTTTTTTTTTTTTTTTTTTTGGTACTGGGGATTGAACTCAGGGGCATTCTACCTCCGAGCTACATCCCCAGCCCTATTTTTTATTCTTTACTTTGAAACAGGGTCTCACTAAGTTGCGGAGTGCCTCACTAGGTAGCTGAGGCTGGCCGCGAACCTGGATCCTCTGGTCTCAGCCTCCCAAATGCAGGGATTACAAGCGTGCGCCACCACACCTGGCTTGGTCATTAAATACTTTCATAAAATATTTTATCATAGCTTAATGGTGTTGTACCCAGTGAATATGCCGTACTATATAACATATTCCCTATTGCTGGAAATATAGCAATAATACCGAGTTGAACGTTGGTGGATGGTTTTCAAGACTTTATTGAAGTGTCACGGTTGCGTAATAAAGTGTGCATGCTTACTGTGCACAATTTGGTCCGTTTTGACCTTTTCAATAGACCCTAGTGAAGCCATGACCACAGTTAAGATAATGAAGCCATCCATCACCCCCCGAAGTTTCTTTTTCTTTTTTCTTTTTTTTTTTTTTTGTGGTACTGGGGATTGAACTCAGGGGCATTCTACCTCCGAGGTATACCCCCAGCCCTATTTTTTATTCTTTATTTTGAAACAGGGTCTCACTAAGTTGCAGAATGCCTCACTAGATAGCTGAGGCTGGCCGTGAACCCGGATCCTCCGGTCTCAGCCTCCCAAATGCTGGGATTACAAGTGTGCACCACCACGCCCGGCTTCCCTCGAAGTTTCTTAATGTCCCCGTGCCTCCCAGCCTCCTCCTCCCAAACTACTCAGCTGAAATGCAGCAGTGATTTCTTAGCTAGGGCACCCAAGGCGCTAGAGAAAAAAGATAAACAAACAAATCGGACTATAGGAACATTTCAAAAGTTTGTGCATCGAACACGCACTCAACAGAGTAAAAAGGCAACCCACAGAATGTGGGGAAATAATGGCAGCCGGGGGCACTGGCCAGCACCTGCAACCCCAGTCCTTGGGAGGCTGAGACAGGAGGATTGCAGGTTTGAGGCCAGCCTCCACAACTTGGCAAGACTTTGTTTCAAAATAAGAAAAAATTGCCAGGCGTGGTGGCGCACGCTTGTAATCCCAGCATTTGGGAGGCTGAGACCATAGAATCTAGGTTCGCAGCCAGCCTCAGCTACCTAGTGAGGCACTCTGCAACTTAGTGAGACCCTGTTTCAAAATAAAGAATAAAAAATAGGGCTGGGGGTATAGCTCGGAGGTAGAATGCCCCTGAGTTCAATCCCCAGTACCACGAAAAAAGAAAAAAGAAAAAATTAAATAGGGCTGGGAGTGGAGCTCACAGGTAGAATGCATAAAAAATTATTTAAAAAAATTAATTAAAAAAATTAATTAAAAATCGGAAAGAATGACTTGTCTGCTTTCTGCCACTTTAATTTGCTTTCTCTAGGCTTGCATAAAGTGGAATTATACACACGCATGGACACGCGCGTGTGTGTACATGCGCGTGTATGTGTTGGCAGCAAGCTCTTTAGCTAGCTGTGGTAACTTTGCAGTATCCCCGCCATGCTGAATGTACCCAGTGTACTGGGGTTGCTGGATATAGACAGTGTACCCGGGCTGCTGAAGGCTTCCACAGCTGGCTCCTTGTTTTGCTGAGTCTTCCCTTCTGGTATCCTTTCTGGATTTTCAGTGTTGATAAATACTGGCTTGCTTTCAGCTCTGGGTTATTACCCATGAAGCTGCCATCAACAGTTGCGTGCAAGTCTTTGCCCGTGGACGTACAGGTTTATTCCCCTTGGAGGTGGAAACCTGGGAATGGAACGGCTGGATTTTACAGTAGAAGTATGTTTTTTTTTTTTTTTGGCGGTACTGGGGATTGAACTCAGGGGCATTCTACCTCCGAGCTACACCCCCAGCCCTATTTTTTATTCTTTATTTTGAAACCGAGTCTCACTAAGTTGCGGAGGGCCTCACTAGGTAGCTGAGGCTGGCCGCGAACCCGGATCCTCCGGTCTCAGCCTCCCGAATGCTGGGATTACAAGCGTG
>PVLC010005102.1:15639-26283 GCA_004027655.1 Graphiurus murinus | reverse complement strand
AGTATGTTTAATATTTAAGAAACTACCAAACTGTTTTCCAAAGTGGCTGTACCGTGGGACATTCCCCCCAGCAGTGTGTAAGAATCCCAGTTCTTCTCTGTCCTCGCCCGCACTTGGTATCATCAGTGTTTTTCATTCATTCACTCATTCATTCATTTATTCATTCATTTATTCACTCACTCACAACCCAGGGCCCTGAGTATGCAAGGCAAGTGCCCTACTATGGAGCTACACCCCCAGCCCCTGATCAGTCTTTTTAACTGTGCCCATTCTAATCGATGTGCAGGAGTATGTCGTCGTTGTGGTTTTAATTCCCCCGATTACTAACGATGCTCTCTTTTCCTGTATCCTTTTGTGCCTGGCTTCATTCACACAGCAGGACGCTGAGCGTCGTCCACATTGTCCTGCCTGTGAGTTGCTTGTTCCTTTTCGTTGCTGAGCAGTATTCCACCGTGTGCACCTAACACTGTTTGGTTATCCTTTTACCAGCTGAAAGACATTTGTGGTTGTTTCTTCTTTCAGCTGTGAATAAAACCACTAAAAATAGCCACACAGAGAATTTTGTGTGCATTTTTTTCACATCTCTTGGGTAAATACCTGGGAGAGGGACTGCTGTGCTGTGTGGTAAGGGTACGTTTGGCTTTAAATTCTCCCAGCACTGCGTCAGTGTCCCAGTTGCTCTGCGTTCAACCAGCGTGCTGGGCCGGCGGCTCTGCGTTCAACCAGCGTGCTGGGCCTTCGTCTCGACAGTATCACTCGAGTGGAGCATATCACGTGTGCCTGTGGTTTCGGCTTGCGTTTCCCTGTGAGGAGGTGTGGCTGGCACCTATCCACGTGCCTCTTGGCCCCTGAATGTCTTCCTTGGCAAAGCGTCTTTTCAAATCCGCCTGCTTTTAAATTGTGTTGTTCGTTTCTTTCTTCCTTTTTTTTTGTGGTACTGGGGATTGAACCCAGAGGCATTCTACCTCCGAGCTACACCCCCAGCCCTATTTTTTATTCTTTATTTTGAAACAGGGTCTCACTAAGCTTCGGAGGGCCTCACTAGGTAGCTGAGGCTGACCTCGAACCCGGATCCTCCGGTCTCAGCCTCCCAAATGCTGGGGTTACAAGCGTGTGTCACCATGCCTGGCTGTTTGTTTCTTTCTTACTGAGTTTTGAGGGTTCTTGGTATATCCCAGGTACAGATCCTTTATCAGATACCCATTTTCCCGTTTGTGGTTTGTGAGTTTTGTGTTCTATCTAAGAAACCTGGCCCCATTACAAGGTCTCGAAGTTTTTTCCTTTCAGGTTTTTCCTGCAGCTTTACAGTTTTAGGTTTCACGTTGAGGTCTGTGATCCACTTGGAGTTCATTTGGGCATGTGACGTAAGAGGAGAGTTGGTATTAATTCTTTCATACAGTTATCCAGTCGATCAACAGCTCTGGAGAGAAGCTGTTCCTTTCTCCATTGAGCTGCTATTATGGCTTTGCTGATCGTCGATTGTGGTCTTTGTTTCTGGACGCTCCTCCAATTTTCTTCTTCATTTTTTTTTTTTTTAAATCATTGCTGTGGTTATTCTAGTCCCTACATGTTCCCTTAATAATCTTGGAGACAGTTTGTCAATTTCTAGCAAAAGCTCTGCTGGAATTTTAACTGGGATTGTATTGAGTCTGGAGAATACCATCTTCCTGATGTCGACTGCTTCAATCCATGAACATAGTATACCCCTTCATTTATTCAGGTCTTCGATAATTTCTCTGAGAAGTCTTGTGCTTTTCAGGGCAGAGATTTTGAATATCTTTTGTTAAACTTACTTCTAAATATTTTATATGTGGGTTTTTCCTACTATAGATTGAATATTTTATTTATTCCATTTTCCAGTTTGCATGGCTATTTTAACAATACAATTAGTTTTTCCTCATCCTATAATCTTGCTGAATTCACTTATGGGTTCTAAAAGTGGTTTTCTGATTTCCCTCAGATTTTTTTTTCTGTAAACAATCATATTTTCTGCCAGTAGAAACAGGTTTATTTCTTCTTTTCTAATCTTTATGACTCTCATTTCCTTTTATTGTCTTGTGTATAGACCAGAGCCTCCAGTATAACATTGACTATACATGGGAAAGTGGGCACTCTTACGGTGCCCCTAACTTGGGGGGAAACAATTAAATCTTTTACCAGTAAGTAAGATGTTAGCTATAGAATATTTGTAGGTGCCTTTTATCAAGTCTGGAAGGTTATCTTCTATTCCTAGTTTTTTTTTTTTTTTTGTGTGTGTGTGTGTGTGTGTGTGTGTGTGTGTGTGTGTGTGTGTGGTACTGGGGATTGAACCCAGGGGCATTCTACCTCCAAGCTACACCCCAGTCCTATTTTTTATTCTTTATGTGGAAGCAGGGTCTCACTAAGTTGCAGAGGGCCTCACTAAGTAGCTGAGTCTGGCCTCGAACCCGGATCCTCCGGTCTCAGCCTCCATGCCATGCACCGCCATGCCCGGCTTTTCTTTTCTTTTTGCTAGTTTTCTGTTGGGTGTTCATTCTTTTTTATTTATATGCTTTTTTATGCACTGACTTTTACACATACACACACACACACACCACACACACACACACTGTGTGCCAGTCTGTTCTTTGGCTTTTTGTTTTTCTCTGGTGCTGTTGTTTTTATAGGTTTTCTCTTTTAAAGCAGTTTCAGGTGCGTAGCCGAATTAAGTAGAAAGTGGAGAGCCCACCTTTTCCCCCTCCCCAGCAGGACATCCCCCATCTGACACAGTCGATGACCCTATACCACCTGTCACTGTCACCCCAACATCCGTGGTTTATGTTGGGGTTCACAGGGGGTGTTGGACATCCTCTGGGTCAGGACGAATGTCTAATGATCGTCATCAGAGTGTGGGACAGAGTGAGTTCGTTGCCCTAAGGATTTCCCGTACCCTCTGCCTTTCCTGTCTTCCTTCCCCCAGTCCCGACCCCAACCTCTGGGACTCGCTGTCCGTAGCCTGGCCTTTTCCAGAAGGCCGTGTTCTTGGAATCACGGAGCGCGATGGCTTCTCAGATTGGCAGCTCTCACCTCGCATCTGAGCGTCCTCCGTGTCTTTAGGTAGCTGGGCACCTCATTTCTTTTGGGTGCGGAATACAATTCCATTGTCCAGACTCACCAGAGTTGATTATTTATCCATTCAGATATCAAAGGACATCTTGGTGGCTTCTCAGTCCTGACAATTATGAGAGGCCACCACAGGGTGGCATGTTCCGGCCTCCCTGCCCCACCCCTCTCACCAGCAGGCCAAACGCACCCGCACCACCCCCCAGATCTGCAGGCTGCATGATCCCCAATAGCCACTACCCCCCCCCCCAGCTCACTGTGTCCAGCTCACCAGGGGGCAGGCCAAGGTCTCCACAATCCAGACAGAAGACTGACTGGCTGGGGCCCAGTCCTGGCAGAAGGCCCCTGCTGGTGTCCTGGGGGAAGGAGCTGACTCCAAACCAGGAAAGGGTTCCAGAGACAGGGGTCACCACGCACCTTACCTCTGGAAACTTGCCTCCAGGCAGAAGTCTGCTTAAACCCTTTCACGACTCCTTAGGGGAAATCATTTGCATCAATTAATTGACTGATTCATTAAGTCAAGGCACGGTGCTTGAAACCTGCAGCTGGGGGTTTATGGACTTTTTATTCCGGCAACTCAAAACCTCAAGATGAAACAAAGGGAGAGCAAAACAGAGGTTTGGATATTTTAAATGATATTAAGGTCTGGCCTGTGTCTGTTTGACCTGGGGAGCTACAACTCCGTACATCTGGACGTTTCTTCTTTCCGAACCTCAACTCAGTAGCTCAGTACGTCTGGAGAGTTATTCCTTTCCTCTCAAGGTTTTTCTGAAAAGACACTTCCTGTGTGTATCAGTTACCTACTGCTGCATAACAAACACCTCCGACCTAGCAACTCAAATGGCCACCTTCGTTTTGTGTGTGGCTCTTCAGTTTGGGCCAGGCTCAGATGGGCTGTTTTGCTGTCCTCTTGGGGCTGGCTCAGGTAGCTGCAGCCATCTGAGGTCCTCTGGCTGGACGTCTGAAAGGGCCTCTGGTGCTGGACATCAGCTGAGCATTGTTTCTCCTGGCCTCTCACCATTCTTGCCTGGGTTTTGCAGGGGGTGCCTCCTGAACAAGGACTTACAGAGGGACACTTTTCCATATCCTTTCCGTCAAAGCGGGGCCTCTCCAGATTCAAAGAGTGACAAGTGCCACTCTTTTTTTTTTTTTTTTTGTACTGAGGATCGAATCCAGGAGCATTCTACCCCTGAGCTACACCCCAGCCCTCTTAGGTTTTTTTTTGTTTGTTTGTTTTTGTTTTCTGTATTGGGGATTGAACCCAGCAGGGGCATTCTAACTTTGACCTACACCCCCAGCCCTATTTTTTATTCTTTATTTTGAAACAGGCTCTCACTATGTTTCGGAGGGCCTCACTAAGTAGCTGAGGCTGGCCGCAAACCCAGATCCTCCTGTCCTAGCCTCTAAAGTAACTGGGATTACAAGCGTGCGCCACCATGCCCGGCTCACCCCAGCCCTTTTTATCTTTTATTTTGAAAAAGGGTCTGGCTAAGTTGTCAAGGCTGGTCTTGAACTTGCGATCCTCCCCTCAGCCTCTCAAGCACTGGGATTACAGGCGTGCGCCACCATGCTCAACTCAGGTACCACTCTTGATAAGACAGCTGCAAAGAACTGGGGCCATCGCTAACCAGGTCTCTGTAGCTGACATCGCACGGTGTTCTGTGTTTGGTGGTAACCCTGCCCACTTCCCTCTTTCATTTCTGCTTTTGTATTTTTACAAGCCCCAGAAAATGACAGAAACTAAGAAATGCTACATTTCTTCCAGCCAAACACCTTCTAGTTCCATCTATAAAACCTTTTTAACTTAATAGCAACCTGGGAGTTATTGCCCAAATAAACCACCCTTTTAATTTTAATGCATCAAGCATAATGATTGTATGAACCAACCAAACTGTTTGTCGCACAGACGAATATCCTTAAAACCAAACTGCTTTGCATATGTAGAAAGATCATCAGAAATTAAAAAAAAAAAATCTACATGTATTTCAATTTTCCCCAGGTTTTATTTCCTTTAAAAGTTTATTCCCCCTATGACTTCTAAATTCCCAGACATTTTACATTTGCATTCCAGGCATGAGTAGAAAGTGACTTACATTTTTATGCCAAGCCAGGGCTGGGAGCCGGCGATGTGGGAGCCTTTGGCCTCGCCGCAGCCGATCTGTGGAAATAGACTTGGTTCTAGAGATTCCGCACGGCTGGTCCGGTGTGAGCCTGTGGATGGCCCCCAGCTGCCGGTTTCAAGCACAATGCCTTGGCTTAATGAATCAGTCAATTAACGGATACAAATAACCTTCCCTTAAGGAATTGTGAAAGGGTTTAAGCAGACTTCTGCCTGGAGGCAGGTTTCCGGGGGAAGGTGCGTGGTGACCCCTCTCCCTGGGACCCTTTCCTGGTTTGGAATGAGCTCCTTCCCCCGGGAACACCAGCAGGGGCCTTCTGCCAGGACTGGGCCACAGCCAGTCTGTCTTCTGTCTGGACTGTGGAGACTTTGGCCTGCTCATGGGTTTTGGGGATCATTCAATGTGCTAGGAGGACTTCGGGTCTCGGGAGGGCCCGTGTGCCGGAAGGGCCTGGGAGTCTCGGGGATCACGCAGCGTGCTGGGAGGGCCTGCCGGTCTGGAGGTTCATTCAGTATGCTGGGAGGGGCCTGTGGGGCTCCAGGATTGTTCAGCATGCCGGAAAGGCCTGCACATCTCGGGACCATTCAGTGTGCAGGAGGGCCCGCAGGTCTCGGGATCACAGAGCGTGCAGGAGGGACCTTTGGGTCTCAGGGATCACGCTGGTGTGTTTGTGCACTGGTAACCAGGTGGAGGGCAGGAGAGGAGCCTGAGCAACCTCCTCGTCCTGTAGCAGCTTATGGAGGCTGCACGCGGGGCGTGCTGGGGGGCCGGCCTCTGGCCCTCCACTCGCCCTGTTCCGTGAACCAGGGCCTCCCTGTGCAGCTCCACCAGGCTCCACTGGGGAAGACAGCGGGTCCCTCCGCCTTTTGGGGCTTCCTTTACGGCGTGATCGCAGAGGTGCAGGTTCCCCGCCCACCTGCCTGTCTGCTCTCTGCTTTACCTGCGGTTGTGTCCTCCCAGAGCCCAGGCACCCCGGGAATGGCAGGTCTAGCTGGGCTCACTCAGGCCCTCAGGAGTCATCTTGGAGGAACGGCCGAGTGGGGGGCTGTGCTAGAGCATTCCAGTCCTCTGCGCAGAAATTCCCGGAGCCCTTTTGAGCAAGGGAACTGGGGGGGGGGGCTCCCCCATGTGCTGGGCTCAAGCAGGAGTGCAGGTGAGCGTGGGCTGCACACGGGGCTGGCCGGACTCTGGGCGGGAGCGCTGGGTGTTTCAGCCGGCGCGTGTTGGGTGGCGCTGTGAAATCTCGAGAGGTCCAATTTGACCTGTGCACGGCCAGATCCACGCAATAAAGTCTCTTGCAATTGGGAGAATCACCAGCTCATGGATTTTTACAGAGCAGAATAACTGGGTTAGGACTGCTCCTCCGTGCACGCAGAGGCTGGAAAATAGACTGTGAGAACCCAAGCCACAGAGCCGGGGTTCCCGTCTCACTCTTCACCCTGCCAGCTGTGCGGCCTTGGGCAAGTCACCTAACTTCCCTGGACCTCAGGTTTCTCTTCTGTACGATGGAGTGATACCACGACTCATTTCACAAGATTAGGGGGAGGATGGTATGCAGTAAAAAAATACATGAGAAGAGCCGGGTGTGGTGGCACGCACTTGTAACCCCAGTATTTGGGAGGGGGAGACCGGAGGATCTGGGTTCGAGGCCAGCCTCAGCTACTTAGTAAGGCCTTCTGCAACTTAGTGAGACCTTGTTTCAAAATAAAGAATAAACAAAAATAGGGCTGGGGGTGTAGCTTGGAGGTAGAATGCCCCTGAGTTCAATCCCCAGTACTGCAAAACACACACACACACACACACACACACACACACACACACACACACACGAGGAGTGGTTAGGCTGCAGCCAAGCCCGTATACGAACTTCAATAAATGCTCACAAGCTGGGCGTGGTGGCGCACACTTGTAATCCCAGCATGCGGGAGGCTGAGACTGGAGGTTCCGGGTTCACGGCCAGCCTCAGCTACCTAGTGAGGCCCTCTGCAACTTAGTGAGACCCAGTTTCAAAATAAAGAATAAAAAAATAGGGCTGGGGGTGTAGCTTGGAGGTAGAATGTCCCTGAGTTCAATCCCCAGTACCGCAAAAATAAATAAATAAATAAATAAATACTCACTACCAGAGCCGGGTGTGGTGGTGCACACCTGTGGTTCCATTACTTAGGAGGCTGAGACAGGAGGATCACAGGTTTGAAGCCAACCTCAGCAATTTAGAGAGATCCTCCCCCCCTCCAACAATTTAGTGAGACCCTGCCTCAAAATAAAAAATAAGCCAGGTGTGGTAGCTCATGCCTGTAATCCCAGTACGTGGGAGACTGAGAAAAGAGAGTCGCAGGTTTGCAGCCAGCCCCAGCAACTTGGTGGGGCGCTTAGCAACTTAGTGAGAACCTGTTTCAAAATAAAAATAAAAATAAGCTGGGTATGGTGGTGCACACCTGTCATCCCAGTACTTGGGAGACTGAGATGGGAGAATCGCAACTTAGTGAGGCTCTCAGCACCTTAGGGAGACCCTGTTTCAAAATAAAAACATAAAATAGGTATCCAGAGGTACAATGCCCCTGGGTTCCATCATCCCCAGTACAATAAACAAACAAACAAATAAATAAGTGGGGGGCCTGGAGTGTACTTGGAGGCAGAATGCCCCTTGGTTCAATCTCAGGTATCAAAATAAATAAATAAAATGAAACAAAAAATAAGATAGGACTGGGGATATAGCTCAGAAGTAGAATACCCTTGGGTTCAATCCCCAGTACCAAAAACAAACAAACAAACAAAAAAACCTCACTATTGTTAACAGTATTAATGACCCAAATGTTCTCTTACCAACCACCCGATGAACCGGCATTTATTCAGAAACATAGATAACTAGTGTAGACCCACACAGAAGCCCAGCCATCTCAGACCCACTACAGAGCAGCTACCTTTCATGGGCCCCAAGGACCAGGCCTGGACTGAGCCTGTTATTACCCTTGTTCTAGAAATGAGGAAACAATGGCTCAGGGAGGCTTGGTAAGTGGCCTGAGGTCACACAGCAAAGACCCTAACCCCAGTCGGTGGGACCTCGCTGTCAGGATGACAGCTTACTGCCTCTGTTCAAGTGGGGCCAGATCTGACCACGCTTCCCCATCCAAATGGAGACTCCAGGGTGCGTGACTAGCTGCAGGCGTGCTTGGTGCCTTCTGTGCGCGCGGCTTGGCTCCGCACGGGGGTCTCCGTGGCCTCCCCCCACCCCCCGCCTCCCCTCGGCCGTGGGCCTGTAGCCCTGATGTGGCCCTCTCTGCCAGCTCTCCCTCCAGCTCCGACACCAACCTGCGGCTCCCGGAAGGCATCGGCCTCCTGCCGAGCGGGCGCTGGGAGGAGCCGCAGCGCTGGTGCGCCCCGGAGCAGCTGTGCGGCGTGTTCCGCGTGGACCTGGGCCACATGCGCTCCCTGCGCCTCTTCTTCAGGTGAGAGCCCCCGGGGGGCCCTGGCCCGACCTTCCAGATGTCTGTCTGCGCCCCACTGCGGCCACTGACAGTCTGGCCCCTGGGAAGGGCGGGGAGCAACCCTTGCTATGGCTGGGCATCCCGGCTTCAGAGAAGATGCCAAGCCAGGGCTGCCGTGCCCAGCGGTACCTGCAGGCTGCTCGCTCTGCCCGGACACTCCGGGCTCCTGCCTGCAATTCCCCACATCTCTGCTCCCCTCCTGGGAGCCAGCCCCAGCCCCAAGACCTCACCCGCAAGCAGCCTGTCCCACACCCAGAGCCATGTCAGCCTTCCGTCTGAGGGTGGCCGAGGTGGGCTGATGGCACAGTCAATGCCCCCTCGGTGTCCCCTGAAACGCTTCCAGGGTGTCCCCGGAAGTCCTCCCCTCTCCGTGCACACTCTACCCCATTCCAAGTCTGCTTCCAGCTACCCCAGGCACGGGGCGTCCACCCCAGGCCTCCCAGACAGAACCCTGCAAGGTCGCTCTGCAGACTCCCTGGGAGGAGCTAGCCTGCCCTTCAACCAAGGGGAGGTGGGCACAGGTGCATTCAGGTGCCGTCCCGCCCCTCCCCCAGTCTCTGTGGTAGCGGCCCCTGATTATACTTGGCGATAAAAGCCTGCGTTTGCATATCCGTCCTATTCCTCCGGCTCTCCTGTCCCCTCAGCGACGAGGCCTGCACCAGCGGTCAGCTGGTGGTCGCCAGCCGGGAGAGCCAGTACAAGGTTTTCCACTTCCATCATGGCGGCCTGGACAAGCTGTCCGAGGTGTTCCAGCAGTGGAGATTCTGCACCGAAACACAGCTCAAAGACCAGGTAGCCGAGCGGCCCCGCAGCCCAGGGAGGTGTGGGGGTATGTGCACCCAGCTGCTGAGCCGCTGTCTGCTCCCCTCCGCGGTCCAGTCTGGGGTCTCCCCTCGGGCTCACGGGGCGTGGCCTGCAGCGGCCACCTGCGGTCCACGGTCTCTGGGTCGCTGGGTGGTTGACAGCATTGCCCTCTGGGTCTGACGCCTGTGCCCAGAGCTTTTTGAAAGTCAGTGCCGTGCACTTGAAAAGTCATGTTTTGACAAGACTCTCTGCCATATTTTGCTCAATCTACATACAAATGTAATAAGAGCTCTTTAATTATCTGTTTAAGATACTGTATGTGCTTATTAGAAATGGGGCTGACTTTAAAACCCCAGCCTTCCCCCCAAGCCTCCTGCTGGCCTCCCTTATTACAGTAGCGCGGCGCTTCTCTGCCCCCCACCCCCCGACATTGAACAACCTTTGATTTTTGAATTAAATGTCAGCTGCAGTTTTGCCCTGGATTCGTGACTGCTCGGGAGACAATCTGACAGGCCGGCCCCCCGCGCGCCGCAGAACAGCGATCCCTTTGTATGTGGCCAATCACATGTAATTTATTGCAGGCCCTCCCGGCAGAGGGAAGTTGGGCCGCACGGGGCATTAATTCCGTTTCTGCGGCTGGGGTCGGAGAGAGAGTGGGGGCGGCCGGCCGCTGGCCGCCGAGGAATAGCAAAGGGAAAGGGTTTTAGGATGAAGGTATTTTCATTTTAATCGAGTCTAATTACACCCGCCATTTAGGGGTTTGTATGCAGGGGGCAGCGCTCCCCCCCTCCTCTCTGAAGAGAGCGAGGCTTTTAAATCCTGGGAACAGTGTGGCTGGCTCCCAAAGCCCGGTGCTGGAGATACTTATGTTTGCCCAGTTTCCCGCCTGTCTAGCAGGTCGCAGACGAGAGGACGTGTATGCAGTTCTCCATCCGTCGGTCCAAGTTGCCGTCCTCCGAAACACACCCCGAGGAGAGCTTGTACCGGAGGCTGGACGTGTCCGCCTGGCTCGGCCACCTAAACGATCTGGGCCAGGTGGAGGAGGAGTACAAGTTGCGCAAGGTAAGGCCGGTGCACCTGGCCGGCCTCACCGGAGCCCCTGGCAGACGGGAGTCGAGGAGGAGGAGGAGGAGGAGGAGGAGGAGGAGGAGGAG
>PVLC010005101.1:0-79117 GCA_004027655.1 Graphiurus murinus | reverse complement strand
TGGCGCCTGGCAAGGTGCCAGAGGCGGCTGACTGCTGGATGACTGACAGGTGATAACCTTCCTGGAGGAGGGCTGTACCACGTCGGCGTGCATGCACCAGTACGTCAGAGCTCGTGGACAGATAGTGCATGCATAAGAGAAATAGAGAAGGGCATGCAGTAACCTCGTGATCACGTCTATGATTGGCCCCAGGTTGCTCACCCTCTGGCCCCACCTCCTACTGCATGGCTTGATAGCAGAGGCCTCCAGCGGGGAGCGAGAAAGCATAGGAAAGTGAGACAGAGAGTGTGTCTGTGTGAGAGTGTGTACGAGAGAGTGAGTGTGAGCCAGGGGGGAAAGAGAACAATAAAGAAGCTTGAACCAGCAACCATTATTGTCGCCTCTCACTGGGCCCCCACGGGCGTGGGTCGAGTGTGATGGGAGACGATAATGGCTGAGTAAAATTCCATTGTGTACATATTCCATAGTTTTGTAATTCATTACTCTGTTGATGGATATCTTGGCTGCTTCTATAGTTTGGCAACTGTGAATTTTGTGGCTATAAACATAGATACACAGGCATCGGTCAGAGAGTTTGGTTTCCACTCTTTTGGGTAGATACCCAGAAGTGGTATTGCTGGATCACATGGTAGGTTCATTTCCATTCATCTGAGAATCCTCCACACTGTTTTCCAAAGTGATTGCACTAGTCTGCAATCCCCCAACATTGTATTAGGGTTCCCATTTCTCCACATCCTTGCCAGCATTTGTTGTTGTTTGTGTTTTTGATGATTACCATTCTAATTGGGATTAGGTGAAATCCCAAGGTAGTTTTGATTTGCATCTCTCTGATTGCTAATGCTTTGAACATTTCCTTATACATTTATTGGCCATTTGTATTTCTTCTTTTGTGAAGTGTCTATTTAGATCATTTGTCCATTTATTTATTGGCTTATTTGTTTTCTTAGCTGTGTGTTTCTTGAGTAGTCTGTATATTCTAGGTATTGTTCTCTACTGGAGGAGTGACTGGCAAAAATTATCTCCCACTCTGTGGGCTCTCTTTTGAGGTTCTTGATAGTCTCCTTTGCTGCACAGAAGATCTTCAGTTTCATGCAATTTCATATATTGATCTTTCTTTGAATTTTTTGTACCTTTGTGGTCTTGTTGAAAAAGTTTTTATCTGTGCCTATGTGTTGAAGTGTTGGGCCTAGGCCCTTTTCAAGTAGCTGCAAGTTCTCTGGCCTAACTTCCAGGTCTTTGATCCGTCTTGAATTGTCTCATGCAGTTTAAGAAAGTTGGGTTTATTTCCATTTTTCTGCATATGGTGAACCAGTTTTGCCAACACCATTTGTTGAAGCGGCTGTCTTATTTCCCATGTATGTTTTTTAAGAGCTTTATCAAAATGCTTCTAATACTCCTATGAGATTTATGTAAGTATTCTCTTCTTTAAAACAACAAATTTATGCAGTTTTATTTTCCGTTACAGAAAGTAAAGTGTTTTGAATGATAATTTATATCAACAAGTATATTTGCTTTTGACAAATATATTGCCTTCTGTTGGGATGTGCTGAATGAGTACATCCACTGAATCCCATATAGGATCATTGCATTTCAGAATGGAAAAGACTCTAGTTACTTCAACTGAAGTCAGACAGTTAGAGGTCAAAATACCAGTTTTATCATTGATTAAGCTATTTGTGCAGTGAAGGTTAGTGTGGAGGGCTAAATATGTTTGTAAATGTTTCCTTAGATAATCCGCTCTTCCTCACCCCTATCCCTGCCCCCAAATGAGATCCTGAAACAGAACTTGAAACTGACTCAGTTTTGTGCAGGACTGAAACTTTATGTACTTACAGTCATTCTAATAGGTTAACTCTACTTAGTTATGATCTGGGGGTTAATGGCTGTCACCCAGGAACCACATGGGGTTAGAGGCCAGAGTGATACTATTCTGTGGAATCCTATAGAAAAACAAAAAGAGCGGGAAGGAGCACATCACCTCCTAGCACTTACAATAGGCAATGTCGTAGGAATTCTGGTGAACAAAACCCTACGTTTCATTTCAAAATAATTTGAAAACACTTTAGCAGGAATGTACAGTAAGATTTTAATAGATAATGTGAGATTATCCTTTTTTAATTGTAATTTTATTTTTATTTGTGCATTGTAAGTCTTCTTATCTATTCTGTATAGATTTTAATTTGTCTCAAACATATGTTTTTATGTATTGTCTTTCTATAATAGATTCTCTTAAGTTTCCTCATATCCATCTTCTAAATCACTGATTTTTCTCTCTAGTTTATATATGTATAGTAATATACTTACTAAAACTATCAGTGGCTACATTATATTGCTTCTAGAATTGTTCTTTTATTTTTTTTCTAATCTATCTTCTCCTTTCTTATAACACACTATTTTTGCCCTATGAATTGGAAGTTCTCCTCCATGATTATTAACACTTCAGACATGCCATTTTGACAATGTTATGTAGATTGATCCATTGTGAGTTTTTAAAATTCATATTCTGCCATTTGTTACATCTTCTGGTTCCATTTGTTTTAACTGCTTTCTCCCAAAGCAATTAAGATTTGTTTATGTATTAAAATTATATATGCATACATGGGTGTGTTTTTTTCTGTGATCTTCCCTTTAAAAAATGGAAATTATTTTTCTAAAGAAGCTATAGCTACATATATTTGGAATTTGTAATTATGAAATAATATTTATTCTTAGGCTACAGAAAACTTACATATATTTACTATTTATAGAGTAGCTATTTTAACTTCTTAGGTCAGGGTTGATCAATTTCACCTATAACAAAAATGTGTACTGAGGAGATATTTAGGATATATAAGCATGGGTTTTATATTTTTAAAGTAATCCATTTTCTTTCCACTACCTCAAGTAGATGTTTAACTTGTGTGATCACTCTTTGCACTACTGAGAAGGATAGCCAAGTTACTCATTCACAAATGGGATTAGCATCATAAATTTGTCAAGAGCATTCAGTTTTCTGCTGGGTCTAGAAACAATATTATCTCCATGCTCATGTAGAATTAAAATGCCAGAACTCAAGCCCGAAGGTCATATTAGTTGCCAGTTTGAATATTCTAACATCCAATGTCCTTCCTGTGCTTTTATTACTTTAATGAGGAGGGTTCTCTGTCACCTAGGTATTACCTTCATCTTACCTTCTACTAAAACTTGGTTAAGAATATGAAATGGTATACTTTGTGAATTTTTACATGTTTAAATCTTAATAGGTAACTTCTCATATCAGCTTAGCATGGCATATGAATAAAAAGTTTCCTTTCAGTCTATCAAAAATAAAATAGGGTTTTGATAAATTATACTTAAAAGCTACAAATAATAAGATTTTCTTACTATTTCTTTAAAGAATTACTCTAGAAGAATATGTTGAAAGAGTTGTATATATTGTTAAAAAATAATAGCCAACTACCATTTGTTCATAAAGTTTCTTAATAAAATTATAAACTTTTTCTTCAAAAACATTAAGAAAAACATTTGGAAACTACTGATTAAATATCACAGTACTACAATAGAAAATACTTCCTACAGAATAAAGTAAAGAGGAGGAAACAATTTTATATTACTATTTAGATGATAAGGTAACATACAATCTATACTAAGGAGCAGAATTAAACCTCTTTTATTTTTGAGCTTCCATTTGTCATATCCTCTTATTGCCTCATTATTCTTCTGTATATTTTATTCAATATTTTCTTATTATGTTGCATTTAGAACTGAAAGATAAAAATATTCAATAAAATTACACTGTAAAATAATAAAACTATGGCCGATTTTGGTTTTCCAAGATTTGTGTCACTATACTAACTATATAATAAAATAAAATTTATGGATTTAAATATCGATGGATTACACATTATTGCTTAATCTGGAAGGACAGAGGGAATTAAAAAAAACATAAGATCTCAGACTTTGTATTAATCACAGTTCTCCAGAGAGACAGCACCAATAAGATATGTAGATAGATATGTGAGAAGGATTTACTACAGAATTTATTTGCAGGTTAGAAATCCCACCACAGTTCATCTGTAGACTGGAGATCAGAATGCTAGAAGCATGGCTCAGTCCAAGTATGCAAGCCTCAGAACCTTAGTTGGTACAAATCTCAGTTCAAGGTCAAAGCCTGAGTATCAGCAAAGGGACCACTGATGTAAGTATAGGACTCCAAAGGCCAAAAAGCCTGGAGAGCTGATGTCCAAGGCAATATATAAGCTGAACTTAGCTTTCAGAGAATATACTAATGCAACTTTTTTATGTGTCCTTTTTGTCCCCAAGACAATTAAATAATGTCAGCCCACACTGAAGGCAAGTCTTCCCCCCCTAACCACCAGCCAGTTAGATTAACATGCTAACTGCCATTGCAAAACCCTAGAACACACACACACACACACACACACACACACACACACACACACACACATAGCCTCTACAGGTTTGTAGGTATGGCTTAATCCAGTCAAGTCAAAACCTAAAAGTCATCATCACAGACTACTTCTCTACCTACAATATTTATTTCTCAAATGAATACATAGACTCTGAATTAATAATAATGCAAAATAAGAAATAGAAAAAAAAGACTCTTGAGTGGCCATAGAGAACCTCCTATGAGAAAATGACCTTAGATTTCCCAGCCTCAAATATATCTTAGCCTTTTACTTCTTAAAATAATGTGCATACATGACAAAGTTTAGAGAGGTGGATGTAATCGACTCAAATTAATCTCAATTGACATTAAAGACACAGAATAAAAACTTGAGATGTCTCAGAACATGTATTCATATCTCAGATGAGAAACAGATAAACAAAATATGCTCTTTGTAATTATTAACAATCATTTATTTAGAGAGACAATGTTTTAAGTGAATCATATTTCATTAAAAAACAAACATTTTGTGAGGGCTAATTTCATGTATCAAATTTTCTTGATCACAAATATTTTGTCCAACATCATTCTGAATGTTTCTGTGAGGATGCTTTTGCATAAAGTTTAGACTTAAGCAGCTTTCCCTCCATAATGCATATGGACCATGGGCCTTAATTTTCCACAATTGTGAATATATATATTCATAACCTATTGATGAATTCTTTCCAGAGAAACTTAATTATAAATCCACACAGTTACTAGTTAGTTAACTTTCTAATAATTATTTTCAGGAATAATGTCATACCTGGTCTTACCTTTCAGTTATTTGAGATTATAAAAGATAAAATGCGAGCCGGGCGTGGTGGCGCATGCTTGTAATCCCAGCATTCGGGAGGCTGAGAGCAGAGGATCCGGGTTCGCGGCCAGCCTCAGCTCCCTAAGTGAGGCACTCCGCAACTTAGTGAGACTCAGTTTCAAAATAAAGAATAAAAAATAGGGCGGGGGGTATAGCTCGGAGGTAGAATGCCCCGGAGTTCAACCCCCAGTACCGCAAAAAAAAAAAAAAAAAAAAGAAAGAAAAAAAAATAAAAGATAAAATGCTATGATTTGTAGTATAATCCTCTCAAGACAAAAATATCGTGATCCATGAAAAGTGACAATAGTAATATTTTCAGAATAATCTTTGCATACATTAGGTAACTCATATTTTTAATCTAATATATTTCTGTTTTAATTCTTTTAAAGTTGTGGAAATCATTCTAAATTATATACTGCTTCATGGCTTTAAGGATATTGCATTTTTCAGTAATTGAGTTGAAATTTTGGTAAATTATACTTGTCATGAGGTTAACAAATGTTCGTTCTTCTTCCCTTACCACTAAAATACTATCTTAATCAGAAAAGAAAAATCTATGTTCTTTATAAATTGTAAAAACAGCAAAGATTATTGTAACACAGAAAACATAACACTAAGATATTTAATATGATAAGACACCCAAAAGAGAAATATCAGCCTGGCAACCAAATGTAAAATCTTTAAGTGGTATTTCTCTGTTTATGTGTATTTTATTGATTTTTTTCAACTTGTGTCTTTTTGTTTCAAAATATGTGATTTATAATAGTCTTTTAACAAATATTCATCACACAACTACCGTATGCATGGCTCTGGGGACACAGTTGGTAAAATGGAAAGAAAAATAAAACCCTACCTAGACCTTACTTTTGTTTATTAAGAACAATGATTTTGGGTGTCAAATAAGAATAAGTTTGAATTGCGTGCCCTAATGATATGGCTGTGGTTATGGTGCTTCATCTAATAAATTTCATCTACCACAATATAAACTGGAGGTGAAAATGCTATCTACACAGAGAGTCTCAGGGGAAATGAACAATGGCAAGGCACTCAGTGAGCCCAGCCTGCCACCTGCAAAGTATGCACAGTCATTACTAACTGCTGCTAGTATGTCTGTTGTCTCTAAACCTGGTGCTCATCACATTATATCATATCTGACTCAGTATTATGCACTATCTGACTTTATCCACATTTTTATCATTTGTACTTCTTATAAAGATGCATCCTGGGGATTACTGGTTCTTTAACAGCTTGTCAGAATCAATATTAAAATAATGGCATCCACATTCCTATGAAGATTAGAAGTAAGTGGAAGGCAATTTAGTCAATCCTCAGATAAGATTTTGTTGTTCAAAGAAAAAAATCAATTTTCATCTTTATCTCTGTAATGTTTGCAGCTAGTATTTAATCAAGTCTTAGAAATATTCAACATAGCTTGCCAGAATTTATATGCTGTTCTTCACTCTTCATTTTGTATGATGGAGCTTGGTGGAGATCACCTGGGCACCATCCTTTACAGAAGTGCTATTATGTAGAGTATAATACAATTTGTCTTGTCTCAACACTGTCACCACCAGAATACTCTTTGTTTCTTTGTCCTTTATAACTAATTTTAAGACAAAACAAAATGATTCTCTTGCCTTCTTCTGAACTCTCCCTACCTTTCCCACAACAGCATTGTTTATAATTATGAAAATAAGTCAAGGCAATACTGATTATAAGAATTACCTCATGTCTCTTTGGTGCATAACTCCTATTTAAGAAATCAGAGCTTAGCTTGCTTTCTCCCAAGGGCTGCATCACTGATCACGACTAGTTTACTATCTGTTATGAGACTTAGCTATTTTTCTGAAATACTTGCATTTCTTGTATTATTTTTATTGCAACTTTATTTGTTTCTTCATCTATATGACCCTTATTCTATCTTGAATACATTTTTCCATGTATTTTTTTCTATTCCCTAAGGTCACTTTTCATGGTGATTTTATTTCCTACATATTTAGCCCCTTCTTGTTTACTGTTATCCATGAGTTAGTGAGTATAGACAATATTTCATCATTTTGATTTCAAGGTATTTTGAAAGTAAAATGTTCCTTAGACCTCATGCTAGAGAGGCAGCCATACTTGGAGGTGGGTCCCTGGGAGTGTGGCCCGTGGGACTATATATGTAGCTCACCCCTACCTCTCGATCTCTCTGCTTCCCACCATCATATCCTGAGTATCGGTAGCTGAGGTTCCTGCTTGGCAGCCAATGTAAATGGATTATAGATATGAACTGAAATTTCCAGATTCATAAGCAAATAAATCCTTATTCCTCTAAGTTTTGTGTGTCAGGTGTGGGATCATAGGAGTAAGAATACTGATGAAGCCAGGCATGGTGCTGCATGCTTGTAATCCCAGCACTTGGGAGGCTGAGATCAGAGGATCCAAGTTCTCGGCCAGCCTCAGCTACTTAGTGAGACCCTCTGCAACTTAGTGAGACTCTGTTTCAAAGTAAAGACTAAAAAATAGGGCTGGGGATGTAGCTCGGAGGTAGAATGCCCTTGGATTCAATCTCCAGTACAAAAAAAAAAAAAAGAAAGAAAGAAAGAAAGAAAAAAAAAGAATGCTGAAGAAAAAAAATGTGTTAAATATTTATTTCAAAGATTAACAATATTACAGATTTCTACTAAGAATACTATTAATACTGTGGTCATTTCAGTTAACTTCGATTGGATAAACTGAGTATAGAATATATACTCATCGTTGGGCATTCTTTTATTAATGACTATTCAATTTTCTTCATTTCCTCTCCATATACTAAAATTCTGATTTTAATCTACATACCACAATTTTCAACAGTGGTTATTATTTGTCTTTAATGTCTTTTAATATTTATATGTCTCCATTTTAGAGACTATAAATGTTATATATAATAATAAAGACTTAATTGTAGCATGGTGGGGTGCAAAAGGGAAGAAAATTAATATGAGGAGAAAGAGGACTTTTTACATCATGTATGTTTTTAATACATTGAATTTCTCCGTGATATAAATTGCAAAGTACTAATAAAAATAGGATTAAAAATAAATGATATTGCATAAAAATAGACACATAAACCAATGGAATAGAATAGAAAACTCAGAAATAAATGCAGGAACCCATTGCAGAGTATGTTTTTAAAAAAAAAAAAAAAGCTTCCAAAAACACACATACAGGCAAGTACATTCTCTTCAATAAATGGTGTTGGGAAAACTGGATATCTACATGCAGAAGAATGAGACAAGATATCTAACTCTCACTGGTGACAAAAATGAACTCAAAGTGGCTTAAAAACTTCAATGTAAGCGGGGCGTGGTGGCGTATGCTTGTAATCCGAGCATTCGGGAGGCTGAGACCGGAGGATCCAGGTTCGCGGCCAGCCTCAGCTACCTAGTGAGGCACTTCGCAACTTAGTGAGACTCGGTTTCAAAATAAAGAATAAAAAATATGGCTGGGGGTATAGCTCGGAATTCACTTCAATGTAAGTCCAGAAACTATAAAACTACTAGGAAATCAATCAAACAAACAAACAAGCAAAAACCATGGAAGAAATAGTCTGCAACATTGTTCCTGGCAAGGATATTTTTATAAAGTGAGTACAAGCCGGGCATGCTTGGGCAGGCTTATATCTAGTACTTGGGAGGCTGAGACCAGAGAACCTGGGTTCCTGGCCAGCCTCAGCTACTTAGTGAGGCCCTCCACAACTTAGTGAGACCCTGTTTCAAAATAAAGAATAAAAAATAGGGCTGGGGGTGTAGTTCAGAGGTAGAATGTCCCTGGATTCCATCCCCAGTACTGCAAATGAATAAATAAATAAATAATAAAAATAAAGTGAGTACAAAAATAGTGGATTCATATATAATATATTATATATATAATATCCATATATAATATATATACATATTATGTATATATAAAAATATACATATTCCTACATATTCATACATGTACCAGAAAGAAAAGAATATTATCTATTATATAATTTAACAATCCCATTGCTGAATATTTATCCAAAAGAAAGAAAATCAGCATGTCAAAGAGATACCTGAAACTCCATATTTATTACAGCCCTATTCAAAATAACCAAGATTAACAGTTACCAGAGACTATAGTGTAGGTGATGGGATAGGAAGAGATTGCTTAATAGGTACAAAAGTCACAGAAAGAAGGAATAAGTGTTGGTGATCCATTACACAGAGGATGATTACAGTCAAAATTATTGTATCTATAGTGCCAAATAGATAGAAGGTTTTGAATAGTCTCACAAAAATTATAAATGTTTGAGAAGATGAATGAACAAAGAGGAGGGACTTTTTGAGAAACGAGTAGGTCATGAATAGAGTAGGACTTTATACACAGGTTACACAAACTGAGCTTAGGTCTTTTCCCTTTCTATTTTTCTACCATGTGAGCAGGCAGGTCTTTACCAAACACCAAATCCAAGCATCCTGAATTTGGATTTCCCACTCTTTCCTCAAGAACTTGAATAGATTTGTGCTCTGTGTTCTTTGTAAACTTCTCAATCTCCTGTATTTTATCATTGCAGCATAATTGGATTAAGATAGCTGTAATGTGCAAGGAGGATCCAGAAAAGAGAAAGAAGAAAAAGATCTCTGTAAAGGAAAGATGGCATAGAATGCAAAGACTAAGAGAATGGGATACCAAAGGGGAAAAAAGAAGACAGTATGAATATAAGTAGGTTTGCATCCAAGCTCAGGAAGTTGAAATATCTCCTGTATTATAGCATTGTGTGTGTGTGTGTGTGTGTGTGTGTGTGTGTGTGTGTGTGGTACTGGGGATTGAACCCAGGTGTATTCTACCTCCTAGCTACAATCCCAGTCCTATTTGTTATTCTTTATTTTGAAACAGGGTCTCACTAAGATACAGAGTGCCTCACTAAGTTGCTGAGGCTGGCTGGGAATCCAGATCCTCCAGTCTCAGCCTCTCAAGTACTGGGATTACAAATTTGCACCACCATGTCCAGCTGGATGTTTGTGTTATTAATGAAACAAATATATGTTCATGTTTAAGATGGAGGAAAGGCTAAAGAGGGATTTGGATTGAGATGTGTAACTTGAAAGGAAGAAAGAACTGATTAAGGAATCATGCAATGATTGTTGCACAGCCTTGGGGCTTCCAGTAAATAAATGAGAGATGTAATCAAGTGTTGTATGTGGTTGAAAACCTCCAGCCAGATAGGATTACAACAATTTGCAAAGGAATAATAGCACAGCAATAGCAGCTTAATTATGGTGCATTTTATCATCAGATTCAGGAAGTAGTAAATGCTTTGGGGATTCCAGTGTTTCAATCATGACTTCAGAGAATAAATATGAGATCAAGAAGAGTAAAATTCCAACATGGGAGATGAATAAGGCAAACATCCTGAACTGCATGATGGATGCTATATTATAGAAACAGGAATTTCTATAATAATACTAACAATAACCACAAAGATGATAGTTAATTTGTATATGGTTTACATTTTCATATTCTATGCAAATTATATCACATATTCCTCCACAGTTATAAATAAGCTTTATTATTTTGTACACTACGCATATAAAACTAATCAACAAACGACATTAGAAACTGAGAGAGTGAGAGGTCTAAGGCAAGGCATTATGAGTGTTTCAATTTTGGGGGCATAACTGGGGTATTTGTATTAATGTAGGCTTCAAGCACTATGCTTGCCTTTCATTTCTTGCTTTCCACTCAGAAAACCCAAGCATCCTTCAAAGGAGTCAAATCAAAGTGATCTAGATCTATGAGTGTACATTTTCTGCTTCAAATTAAAAATGAGAGCTAAGTGTGGTGGTACATGCCTATAATATCAGTACTTGAAGGATCACAGGTTTAAGGCCCACCTCAGCAATTTAAAAAGACCCTCGGCAATTTGCAATAACCTGTTTAGAAGTCAAAAATAAAAAATAGGGCTGAGGGTATAACTTGGGGTAGAATATCCCAATATCCCCAGTGACAAAAACAAAAACAAAAACAATTCAGTCCATTAAGGTTTTTGCTAACTGAAAACTAATAAACCAAAATTTCCTCAGGAGATTACATATACAAGAAATATAGAAATGGAACTAAAGCCTCCAGATTTATTATTAATTTGAAAAAAGAAAGAATAGGAAAACTACTGCATTCCTTGAATCAGAAAAATTATCAAATGTCACAGATAGGAATAGTGACAACTTTCTTCTCTGACTTTTAGCCAAATTTCACCATCCACTCATCTGCTAAATTTATTCTACACTGGTAAAACTGTCTTGCCAATGGATTTCAAGGTCCCTGATGTCACTCCTAGAGGTTCTTGCTCAGATCCTTTGGGAGATGAAGGTAGGAGTAAAGCTTGGAGAAACCTTAAAGAAGATATTGCATTAATCTAGGCCATGTTGTGAAAGGAAGAGTTTGAAAGAGGGGATTTATTTACATGGCAATGCTATTAATTTTCAGATTGGAGAGATATATTAGAAATTTATTTCAAGGAAGAACAAAGTACTAAAAACAGGTTGTAAAATTTAAACAAAATATGAGGGAGAATAACAATGACAACGAATATTTTCCACTTTCTCCTCTGAAGAAATTGATCATAACACAGCATAAAAATAACTTTATTATGCAGATAAATTTGTATTTTTCATTCTTACATATAATTAAAATGCCTAACCAAAACTACTATTTTTCTAAGTGTAAAACACAAACAAATAAAACTTCCAGATGTTAACACAGGAAAAAATCTAAATCACCCAGGTTTTATTTGAGACGTTTTAGACATAATACCAAAGTCACAATTCATGATAAAAAGAATCGATAAACTGGATTTTATTAAAAATATAAAAAAATTCTTTATTCAAATGATACTGTCAAGAGAATGAAATGAGAAGTTACAGACATGAAAAGAATATTTCCAAAAGACATATGTGATAAAACCCTGTTTTCCAAACTATGCAAAAACCCAGCAAACCTTGCTAAGTAAACACACTAGCCAATTTAAAAACGATCCAAATTTTTTGACAGACATTTCACCAGTGAAAATACACAGATGGCAAATAAAAAATATGAATAATGTTCTATGGCATATGTTGTTATGGTTTGGATATAGAATGTCCCCAGAGAGAGTTCATGTATTTATGCAAACATGTTCAGTGACGAAGTTATTGAATTATGAGTGTTCTAATCTCATCGGTTGATTAAATCTCATTAATGCATTTATTGGGTGGTGAGGTGGGCAGATAGGGTGTGACTGCAAGAGATGGTCACTGGGAGTATGGCATTAGGAGCAATATGCATATATACTTGTGAAGCTGCTCCTCACTTTCCCTCTCTGTTTCTGGCCTTCTGGTGTGAGAGCAGAGTTCCTCCCATTTTTTCTCTCTTCCCTTTTGGCTGCCATGTCCTGAGCTCCATAAGCATGACCTTGGCTAAAAACTCTGACATATTCAGAAATATGAACAAATAAACTTTCATTCTAAGTTGTGGTCATTGGGTATTTTTGGTCATAGCAGTAAAAATATTGACAGAAACATATGCCATGAGGGAAATAAAAAAAAACACAGTAAATATCTTCATATCATTTAATATCTTTTAACATTTCTAAAAGACAGAATGCTAACATCAGCTAGGCATGGTGGCATATGTCTGTAACCTCAGTAGTTGGGAGGCTGAGATAGGAGGAATCACAGGTTCAAGGACTCTCATCAACCTAGGGAGAGACTCTGTTTCAAAACAAAAATAAAAAGGGCTGGGGTTGTAATTTGGAGGTAGAATTCTCCTAGGCTGAACACTCAATTCCACAAAGAAAAAAAACAAAAACAAAAACAAAAAAAAACACAAAAAACGCAAACAACATAACTTATCCAAAGCCACTGAGAATGTAGAGCAATGGGAACTTCCATTCAATACTGGGAACTTCCATTCATTACTGATGGAAATGCAAAACAGTACTGGCACTTTGGAAGACAGTTCACAGTTTCTTACCAATCTGAATGCAGTCTTCCCACAAGGTCCAAGAATCAATTTCTTTGGTATTTACTCAAAGGAATTGAAAACCTATATTGACACAAAAAACTGTGCACATGTTTACAGCATCTTTATTCATAACTCTTAAAGGTGGAATGCACCTATGATGTCCTTCAGTAGGTGAAATGATAAACTGTGTTACATGTATATGGTAAGTTATCCAGTGCTTACAAAAAATAAACTACCAAATCATGAGAAGATATAAAGTTGTTAAATCATTAGGAAGCCAATCTAAAAAGGGGATATGCTATTTGATTTGAACCATATGATATTCTGGAAAACAAACAACTGTGGAGAGCCGGGCGTGGTGGCGCACACTTGTAATCCCAGCATTCGGGAGGCTGAGACCGGAGGATCCGGGTTCGCGGCCAGCCTCAGCTACCTAGTGAGGCACTCCGCAACTTAGTGAGACCCTGTTTCAAAATAAAGAATAAAAAATAGGGCTGGGGGTATAGCTCGGAGGTAGAATGCCCCTGAGTTCAATCCCCAGTACCACACAAAAAAAAAAAAACTGTGAAGAAAGTAAGATCAGTGATAGTCAGGGGTTTTAGTGGGGAGAGGGAAGGATGTAGTGTCAGAGATCACAGAGGTTGTTAGGGAAAATACTCTGTGTGATACTAGAGTAGTGTGTAGGTGATATTATTACTTTGTCCATACCCATAGAATGCATAAAATAGTTAACCCTATTATAAACTATGGACTTGGTAATAGTAAATTATCAATGTAGAGTCATATATTTTTACAAATATACCACTCTAATGGGGAGTATCAACAATGAGGAGATGAGTATATGGAGGTAGGAGGTATGTAGGAAATCTATGGACATTCTGCTAAATTTTATTGTGAACCAAAAACTACTCTAAAAATGAAATCTATTAAAAACCTATTAGAAAAAAAGTACTATGATAAAAATGTATTACATTTAGATATGAATAAAATAAAATATGTGTGTGTGTGTGTGTGTGTGATTCTAACAAATTAGCCTAAAAGTCATGATACTGGCTCATGGTGTATTGAATTTTGTCAAATGACTATGTTATATTTACTAGTTTAGCCTTCATTTAACAAATTTCCTTATCTGGGAGTGTAACTCAGTGCTGAAATACATGGTTAACGTGCAAGGGCCTGTGTTCAATTTCCAGCACCACAATAAATGTTTATTCCTTTAATTTCTTATCAACAATTTTAAAATTGATTCTCCTTTTTTTAAGCTCTTAAAGTTTTCCTATTCATGTGTGAGACCCATTCACTAGTACTGTAAACAACTGTTCTTCTCCTCCTCTTCTTTCTGTGCTTGTATATTCAATGTTTTTATTTGTTTACCTAGTCCATTACAGATATTAGACATCTGTATATTTCATGGAACAGTTAATTTAATTAGATTTTCAGATGGTTGGTTAACTTATGCCTTCCTGTGGAGCTTTAGTAACTATATTTGGACTTTTGGCACAGGGGGAACAAAACGTTATCTACTTGAATAAAGTTAAGAACTTACAACTTAATCATTGCAATTTTATGGGTTATTGATTCTATTTGTAAATGATACTGACTATTTTTTATTCTCTAAATTTTTTCTTTGCCTTTTATCTACTTAAGCCATTCTGTGTACACTGTTTCTGCGAATTAGTGTTACTCAAAAGAAAGCAGATGAGAACCATCAACAGCCATGTGGAGATTCTCACATTCCAGAGTGACAAAGAATCTACCCAATCTTGCTCATGCCGGTGAAATAGCCTATCATGAAAATAGCAGTGTTTCTCCTAAAAGAAGAGCTTTCATTAAAAGGATCAGATCAGTGAAAACCTGCCCAGGTTCCAGATGAAAGTCTCAGAGAGCTCCCAGGTAGACAGATTATTTGAGGATAAATGAGCTGCCATGACATCGTAATCTTTCTCCAAACTATTGAGGAAATCAAGGGGTAAAGAAGGAGACATCATTCCGAGTGAGGCTTATCGTCCATCATGCTAGATGAATTAGGGTTTAAATTTTTACTTAAATTGAGTTATAAGTAATCTATCTTAAATACTTATATTTATGGCTAATTTATTCTATTATAACATTGTGGGATAAAGGATAGAAGGAAAGAAAAAAAGATATAGAAAAGAAAACAAAGGAGCCGGGCGTAGTGGCGCACGCTTGTAATCCCAGCATTTGGGAGGCTGAGACCAGAGGATCCGGGTTCGCGGCCAGCCTCAGCTGCCTCATGAGGCACTCCGCAACTTAGTGAGACTCGGTTTCAAAATAAAGAATAGGGCTGGGGGGGTAGCTCGGAGGTAGAATGCCCCTGAGTTCAATCCCCAGTACCGCAAAAAAAAAAAAAAAAAAAAATATATATTTAAGAAAAAAAAGAAAAGAAAACAGAGGAAAAGAAAGAAGGAGGAAGGGATCCCTTCAGTTATTAATCTTTTCTCATTCCCATTTTGTAGCTACTATATATTTGACTTACTGATTTACTCTTAACTGAAAATAATAACATAATAATTACTCAATCAAATTTTGGGAATACAAGTCATATACAGCCAGACTTGTTTTTTAGATTTTTCAAATAAAAAATTCTGAATAGATAATATTAAAATGCCCAGTGCAAACAACAACAAACAAAACAAAACAAAAACAACTATGCCTAAAATTTTCATCTTGTTTTTGTATGACATTTTTTCTGTATTTAATAATGATTTGCATAATTAAATATAGAAAGGAAATATTCTCATAAATAATGTAAGAAGCTAGCAGTGTATATGGGTACATACTTGTAATTCCAGGGATTCTGGAGGCTGATACAGGAGGATTGCAGATTCATGGCCAGTCTTAGCAACTTTGCAAGACCTTTTCTCAAAATAAATAAAGAAGCCAGGAGTGGTGATGCACACCTGTAATCTCAGTATTTGGGAGGCTGAGACAGAAGGATTGCAGGTTCCTGGCCAGCCTCAGCTACTTAGTGAGGCCCTCTGCAACCTAGTGAGACCCTGTTTATATATATATATATATATATTATATATATATATATATATATTATATATATATATAATATATATATATATAATATATATATATATAAATTATAAATATATATATATTTGTGTGTGTGTGTGTCTGTGTGTGTGTGTCTGTGTGTGTGTGGTACTGGGGATTGAATTCAGGGGCATTCTACCTCCAAGCTATACCCCCAGCCCTATTTTTTATTCTTTATTTTGAAACAGGGTCTCTCTAAGTTGCAGAGTGCCTCACTAGGTAGCTGAGGCTGGCTGCAAACCCGGATGCTCTAGTTTCAGCCTCCCAAATGTTGGGATTACAAGTGTGAGCCACTATGCCCGGCTCCCTGTTTCAATATTAAACAATAAAAAAGAGCTGGGGATATAGCTCAGGGGTAGAATGCCACTGAGTTTAATCCCAGTATTGAAAATGAATGAATGAATGAATGAATGAATGAATGAATGAATAAATAAATAATAAGGGCTGAGGATGTAGTTCAGTGGTAGAGAGACCCTGGGTTGTATTCCAAGTACTATAAAAATATATAAAAGAGAATTTTGTGGAAGTTCTCTAGCAGAAGTGCTGAAGGGGCGGTCAATACATTCACTGCCCCACACTTTTCTTTTCACTGTGGTATCCTCAAAAGAATGGGAAATTGAAGGTCCAATGCCAAAATCAATTCGTGTGGTTTTTAGAGAAGCAAATTAATAAACCTTTAGACTAAAAAGCTTTGTAGTCAAGGGATGAATTTTGGTCTAGAAATTCTTGGGCATTCAATAGATTTAATGAATATTCAGTTGAAACAACTTACTTAAAAGTGTATATATGGTAATTAACTCACCTCAAACTAGATACAAGCTAACTTTCAAATCCTTTAAAATTGAAGCAAAGCTTTAAAAGCTTTAAAAATTACCAAGTAAGAAGAAAATAAAATGTTTCATTTTATTCTCTGATACTTAAAAATCCTTTCATTATCTTCAGCCCTCGATTTGATTTTATTTTTCTACTTTTGAATACATGTTTTTTTTCCCAATTATTATTTTTGTAATTTATTTACTTTATATTTTTTGCCATTTTATTTTTTTATTGGTGCATTGTAATCATACATCTTTGTTAGGTACAAGCTGATAAAGGCATAGATGCACACATTTCTCATTTAACTCCTTCCCCAATTCCCACCCCACTCTCTCGCCCTCCCTCCTTCTCTCCCTAATATGTGGAAGCTAGGGAGAAAATGGGACATAAGAGGGACTCCAGATGAAGAAGGAGAAACCTTAGGTGAGCAAAGAATTTGACTTAACGGAAGGTGATGGGGGGAGCTTAAGAAGCTATTGATTTTCAGAAAATATTTTAAAATGTTAAGCCATTCTTTCCTCCATTGATTCAACATTATTTATTGGGTGTTTGCCATCTGCCAATCACTGAACATTTTGAACTCTGTTGTGTAAAGAAAAATAAATTACCATCCTCAACCTCAACAAAATCTGACTAGAGAAGTAAAAAAATTATATTTACAATTTACACAGCACAGCATCCCTGGTGCTAAGAAAATAATGAGCACAGACAGCATCATGGCAATTCCATGAGAGAAACACTGGCATACACCTTGGGAACTACTATTGATAAAATAGTAGAAATTACCTAGTGGACAAGATGATGATGGGCATTCTAAGTAGACAAAACACAAAAGAATTAAAGATCAATGAATTTTCAAGGAACTGTGAGCACTTAAATATTATTCCTTTTATCACATGATGCTAGAAAGCTTTATTTCTATGTGAGTTCATATTTTATATAGCTAGCCTTGTATCAAACCACATTTCACCTTGTAGGTAATAGCAGGTCATTGAACTAGTGGCACCAAAGTTGAGCTATGCAATGATTTACCATTGAAGTTGTTGTTTGTTTTTTCTAACAAAACAAAACCCTGAGGCATAAAACTAGAGATCATAAGTCTGTACTATGTAGTGTTTAGGAATTAGAATTTTAATATCATAGTAAAGAGTGGTACTGACTTCAATTACTGGTTATAAACCACATCATTTAAGGATGTTTTAAAATAAAAAAAGTAGCATAATTAGCTGCTCATTTTAAGGACCTAATTTTGGTGTCTATGTCAATAGTATATTGTAAGGGAATCAACATTAAACAAAAAAACAAACAAATGGACAAAAAATTATTGTATTTGTCCACATAAAACCTGAGAGTTATCAACTGAAGTCTGTGCAATGGAATGAAAAATTCAGAAGGTTTATAACTTGTGTTACTTTATATTTCAGGAATGTATGGAAGTACTTATTTCAGATAACTCAATTTTTAACATGATTGCTAAAAATTAAATGTGCAATTAATATAACTTGGGAAAAACCTATTAGTTAGAGATTGACTATAATTATAATTATTGACTATAATAATAATAATAATAATTATTATTATTATTATTTTCAATATTACTATTGGGATTCAACCCAGGAGCATTCTACCTCTGAATTATGCCCCCAGCCGTGTTTTATTTTTAATTTTGAAAAAGGAGCTCACTAGGTTGACTCACTCTTTGTTGAGTCTATTCTCAAACCTGCGATCCTCCTATCTCAGCCTCTCAAGTATTAGAATTACAAGTGTGTACCACCACGTTCAGCAAAAATTGATAATTTTAAAGACTTTTTTTCTGTTATATGTTACATGTGTGCTTTTGTATGTTTCATAAGTTATAAATAGGAATGCTTAAGTGTTTTATGTAAAAGAATTTGGATTCAAAAATAGCTAATAACTATTAAATATTCAATTATTGTATTTACTTAATGAAATATAGATTCTTCGGTCAACAGGACTCACATAGTTGAACAGTCGCTTGATTAAGCACCAAAAATAATACCAGGTTGAAAATAATGAAGGGTAAGAGAAATAGAGATGACAGAATCTACCCTAAACACTTGAAGGGAAAATGCATAGTTTAATGACATATTATATATTATATTATATATTCAAGAACTGAATAATATGGTGAGTTTACAGTTCCCATTGAGAGAGGAAATGCTTTGGAATCCCAGCATTTCCACAGCTAGTAAATATCAATATAACTCTTCACCAACACCTATTTAAGACAATCTCTGAGCACCTCCTTGTCTGTCAAGATCCAAGCTTCTCTCAATGTCTGTCTTGGTCACTGTTCTCACTACCACACACAACTTTAGAGGAAGGAAGATTTTTTTTGCTGTTTTTTTTTGTTTGTTTTGTTTTTCTTCTTTTGTTTTTGTTTTTTGAGATTTAGAAGTTCAGTCAATGTCAGGATGGTGTGCAGAGCTCATGGCATGGCAATGGGAAACTGAGAGAGAAAGAGTGTTAGGTTCTACTCTCACAGCATAGAGAACAGAACCTAGGGAGAGAGAACAGTGGGAGGAGATAACCATATCCAGTTTCCTAGGTCACACCACCAGGGACCCCTCCTTAATAACCAGGCTCCTCTTCCAACATTGCCAACTTGTTTTCATGAGGCCTAAGGGACATTCTAAATCCAAATCATTACAATGTTTTACCTGTTTTCTGTATTTTCCAACGACATCATTTACTAAATTTGAAATTTGCATAATTTCAGTAACTATAATTTTTTCTATGCTAATATTAATGGCCAGAGAGTAGACTCCCAATTCACTTATTATTTGTTTTATCCCAATGGAATAGACATGATTTAAAATATTATAGTCTAAATATTATAAGTGTTAGAAATTACATAAGATTTAGATTTGCTGAGTAACCACTTAAGTTGATGTACATATTATTCAATATATGGGAATTAAAATAAGTGGTGTTTAAATTATTTGACATCTTCATTCTTTGGTATTTTTGGATGAAAATATAAGAAATTTTCCCCAAGTGAATTAATAGGACAAATGTTTTAAAATAGAAAAGAAATTCATGAAAATTTTAGGAAAACAATATAAAATAATACTTTTATTAATGCCCCTACCATCCTGTACCATGATGTATGATTATACTGCACCATTTTTTTAAATTTAAAATTAAAATAAAGTATATTGAGCCAGGCATGGTGGTGCACACTTGTAATCCCAGCATTCGGGAGGCTGAGACCAGAGGATCCAGGTTCGCAGTCAACCTCAGCTACCTAGTGAGGCACTCTACAACTTAGTGAGACTCGGTTTCAAAATAAAGAATAAAAAATAGGGCTGGGGATATAGCTTGTAGGTGGAATGCCCCTGAGTTCAATCCCCAGTACTGCAAAAATAAATAAAATAAAGTATATTAATCAGATTTAATAGTCAAGAAGAAGAAATCTAACAACAATCAAAGAAAAAAAATGATCTCCATATATCATATCTAGATTATTTTTCTTCAAAATTTTCATGTATCTTCTTGTATAGATACATGAAATCTTGCTCAGCATGATTTTGAAAATATGCAGTGGGAGTATGTGAATATATACATACTGTATTAGAAACCTCACATTATCAATGAATTTATCTTCATGCTGAATTATTGAAAGACATATGTGTATTAAACACAATAATGCAAAAGGCGATCCATCACTATTCCAAACACTGGATTTTTGCTTTGATAAGTTTAATGGGTCAATCTCAAACTGACTGTAGAAGTTAAGTGTTTCTACCCCTATTCCTCCGAGTGTTTTTGAGAATGGTTTAATCTCAATAGAACAACCACATTCACAGGCACATCTGGTAGCAAATAGCACTTGTGCTTCTTCTGGCAGTAGCTTCACTTCACACTGAGCACAGACACAGGTCAGGTGATGACAAATGTTCATGCCAGGCATCAGGATAGTCAGTAGTTATTACCAAAATTATCTGATCTTCAGATACATTAAGAATATGCATCAGGAGAAATATCCAGTGCTAACTCTCACTGGAGGGACATCAGCAAAATCTTTGATTAGCCAGTTAATGTTGTTTATGCTTGCTCCTAGAAGTGTTTCTTTTAAGTATTTGTAATTATTTTGTTCTGTTCTAGAATTCCAATTTTCTTTATATTTTTGGTCACATTACAATTCTTTATGTAAATCATCAATATGAGTTATTTCTCTACTACTATGATTTATATCCCATATATCCATTTTAATCCATATAAGGAACCCATTCTACTGAAAAGCAACAAAGGAAAAACTAACAGTTGGCAATTTGGGTATTTAATTAGAGAAATGTACATATATTTCTTATTTCTGACTTTGTTTTTTCATTAGCAATATATGTTTACAAAGTAATGTTTCTAACATACCTGTATCAGTTGATTTTATTTATTATTATCTGCAATGTCCATCTCACAATATCCTCATTCTAAAACACTTATTTACTATAAACAAGAGTGGGCAAAAAAGAATGAAAATCCAAGTCTGACAGCACAATTGCTACAATTACTTTGACAACAAAGTTAGCTGCATTACTATTCTGAGACCAGGATCTCTGAATCACATTCTATAATATATATAAGAACTTCCTCTCCCTTACCACTCTACAAACAAAACAACACAACCCATTAGTCAATATTCCTTGTAAGCAACAAAGCAAATTGAAACATATGTATGGCAAAGACAATGGATTCAAAACTGTTAATATGATTAACAGGAGACAAAGAAGAGATCAATGAGGGAGTGATACTTTAGTCTGAAAAATAAAAACTAGAAAAATATATTCAAGAAAAACAGCCTGGGTACATTTATATAACATTTAGAAGTTATAAAATGACTTTAGAATAGTTGAATATATATAGTGTGTTATGTTCAATATACTGACTTAAACTTTTTAAAATGCTGTGTACTTTGCAATGGATGTAATAGGAAATAGTAATATGAAGCAATGTATTTCCCTGATACAAAAGTTTAGTTTTAGATATAATTCATAAAGAAGAAAATGCAACATTTTAGTAGCACCTTCAAATAGGAATGATAGAAACCCATAGGTAATAATTTAATGGTTTAGTCAGAAGGACAAAACTATTTAATATCTAAATAGATGTTGAAAGCCATGAACTAATACAGTCACTGAGTGTACAGATCACTAATGGCAATAACGATGGTAATTTATTCTGAAGGAAATATATGTTGGCGATATCTAGGGTTTGTGTTGCAATGTATATTGGAAAGACAGGTTGAATGGTCTAATATATTAAGCTTCTCATGAGCAGTTAAATGTATTTTTATATGTAGTTAAAAAATGGATTTTTTATTGAATGCATCGAGTCAAATCAAAATATTGCATTATCGAGTTCTCTATTAGGTTTTACCTAATATTTAAAAAAATAAAAATCTCAAGTTAAATTGCGTTTCAATGAAGATTTCAAATATTTATTTTAAATCATTTAAATCCAACTACCTACATCTTCAGAAGTAAAAATTATTTCAACTATAGCACATTTCAAGGAGAAAATATGACACTGAAGTATTACACCAGAGTAAAACTGCAAAATGACATATTATGTTACATAGTAAGTGAGCTTTGGAGTTAAGCTAAGTTAGACACTTTAATATACCTTAGGAAAACAAATATCAACATTATTTGTGCTTGCTCACTGTGAAATTTAGAAAAAAAGTACAACTAATAACTTATAGCAATTTTATCACCTTTGTGGATCACAAAAGATAAAAGGAACAAAAAACACATTAATATAAGAATTGAAGTTGTTAACATCCTCTCTTGTATAGTTTATAATTTATCTATAAATTGTATATATCCTAAATACATTTACAAAATAAAATAATAAAATGCAGCTCATATAACTAGCTTAATAAAATATATAATTTGATATTGAAATGCACATTTCTTGTATTAGTTGATTTAGTCAAAGTACATTAAAGAGATGCTACCAAATATCTTTTATTAGGAATAAATTTGTCAAATAGCACTGGATATACAGAAAGAAAATCTAGGTTTACCTCCTGCCTTTTCCATCTACTTGCAAATCACTTCATTTATTTAACTTCTTTTCCCTCATCAATTAAATACAGAAGCTGCTGCCTACTTGACAGATTTGCTGAATGACAATATAGGAAAAAAGATAACCTACCAAGTTTTCTCAAAGATTGATGTCAAATTATAAATAAATAGCTCTTAAAGACTGACCTTGACTCTTAGGTATAATTTGAAATGACTTTAAACTTCATCCTTAATAAAAAATAAAACTTAATAAAACTGCTCACATTATCATGATTGAGATCATATCTTCATTTACTGCCTTTTATTTCATTAGAGCTCTAGATGCTTTACTTTTTTTCTAAAAAGAGCATTTATTATGGTTAGAAGCTTGACCTTGCCATTTTCAATAAGTGCAGCATCTACACATTCTCAGTTTCACAGATAGGACATTTTGATCATTGAATCGATAGAAAGGCACAAGTCTAGAATCTATTCTGTCTCTGCTTCCCTGATTTCAGCAATCTTTGACCTAGAAAAAAGGACTAATCCATTGGTTCCACCATCCTTTGACTGTCCCACATCCCCTTGATGTTCTTTCAATGTCGAAAATTGTTCTATTGCTTACAGCTATCATAGTTTTTGCAGTCTTAATTCTTAAACTTACTTTGAAAAACAATTAAATGTAGCTTGTTGCAAACCCACTTATATACCCAGAAAAGCTGATTGAGAATACATAATATGTCCTACGCTGGCATCCCCAATTCTTAATTTATTTACTTTTAATTTTAAATATGGTTCCTAGAACACATTACATTTTCCATTATTTTATGTAATTTATTTGGCATGTTATTTTATGTAATTTATTTGGTATGTAATTTATCTGGTATACTGCTTATGATCTTTTTATTATGCTTACGTGAGGTGTAAAATCTCTCAGGAGGCAAGAGTCTTTGTTGTTCATTCACTGACATATCCCAAGATGCAGTGCCTGATACATATCAGGTCACTTTATATCATATATTGAAAAAATATAAGATATGCTGTTTTTCTTGTTATTTACATGTGCTGTCAATTTTAGAATATTGTTTTATTTTGTTTATTATTATTTTTAAATATTTTTTATTAATTGGTGCATTGTAATCATACATCTTTGTTAGGTACAAGCTGATAAAGGTATGCATGCACATATTTCTTTTTTTTTTTTTTTTTTTTTTGCGGTACTGGGGATTGAACTCATGGACATTCTATCTCCGAGCTACACCCCCAGCCCTATTTTTTATTCTTTATTTTGAAACAGGGTCTCACTAAGTTGAGGAGTGCCTCACTAAGTAGCTGAGGCTGGCGGCGAACTTGGATCCTCCGGTCTCAGCCTCCCAAATGCTGGGATTACAAGCATGCACCACCACGCCCAGCTGCACATATTTCTAATTTAACCCCTTCCCCAGTTCCCACCCCACTCCCTCACTCTCTCTCCTTCTCAAGTTCATTTTAGTGATTGACTTTGATATATTTATGAGAGTACATCGTGTGCATTAGGGTGTCCCCCCTACCCCCCCATCCATCACCTTCAGTTAAGTCAACTTCTTTGCTTATCTATAGTTTCTCCTTTTTCATCTTGAGTCCCTCTTATGCCCCATCTTCTCCTTAGCATCCACATATTAAGGAGAACATATGCTTTTTTTTTTTTTTTTGCTTCACAAACATATATTTCCTAAATTTTCTTTAGATTTGCAGCATATAAAATGCTGAATCACTTTTTCTCCTGCAAGAGAGCCACACCCATGCCACTGCCCAGATGAATCCATTGCAATGGATTTATCCACTGCTGGGTTTACAACCCTGGATACTTAATTATATCAACTCAAACATTAGTAAATGAGCTCTTTAGGGGACATTTTATATCTAACTATAAAAATTGCTACATTCGCATTCCGGAGGCTGAGACCTGAGGATCCGGGTTTGCGGCCAGCTTCAGCTACCTAGTGAGGCACTGCGCAACTTAGTGAGACTCGGTTTCAAAATAAAGAATAAAAAAAAAATAGGGCTGGGGGTATAGCTCGAAGGTAGAATGCCCCTGAGTTCAACTCCCAGTACCAGGCACAAAAAAAAATTGCTACATTCTATTAACATCAAATATTTGTATGAACCTTTTATGATCTAACATGTTATATATGTTATGTATTTACAAAATATATGGCATACACATAACTAATATTTATTATTCTAGTATAAGAGAAATTTACAGAGTTTGCATTTTTCCACACATATTGGAGAAGTTAGAGTCCACCAATATTATGCTGAATAGACTTCCATAGATAACATATATATTTCTAAAATTGTATTTAAGAAATATCTGTTATTTATTCCAAAAGTGTGGAAAGAAACTTAGCTCTCTATGTATTTATTTATTCATATTATTTTTATTTACTTAAAGTTGAAGTCATGACAATAATTTCTTAAAGATCTAATTGATGTCCTAGAAACTTGCATGAGTGTTTATGTGTATTTGTTTGTGCATGTGCCTATTTATACAGTATGAAAGCAACAGATAAAATAAATCATGTGTAGAACGTGCAGTCTGAATCCAATAGAAAAAATAAATCATGTGTAGAATTTGTATTGTTACAAGTTAATATTTTATCATACATGTATATAATCCCTGGATCAACAAAAATCCAAATTTTGTTTTCAAAGATCAAAGTTTAAAGGTGATATCATCAAAAGTCTTGAACAATTACTACCACTAAAATTGGTCACCCAGTTTTCTGCTATCTTTCATGGTTTCTGTTAAATTGTTTATTCAGAATCTATCACCAACATTTTAGAAATTAATTTATATACAACCTAAGGAAACATGCTAAAAACAGTTTAGAGTTCTGTGACATATATTTGTTGATTTTATCCTACATAAATAACCACTCATGGATAGAGTCTTAACATGTACATTTTTTTTTTTTTTTTTTTTTTTTTTTGCGGTACTGGGGATTGAACTCAGGGGCATTCTACCTCTGAGGTACACCCCCCAGCCCTATTTTTGTTCTTTATTTGGAAACAGGGTCTTACTAAGTTGCAGAGTGCCTCACTAGGTAACTGAGGCTGGCCACGAACCCGGATCCTCTGGTCTCAGCTGTCCAAATGCTGGGATTACAAGCATGCGCCACCACGCCGAGCTCAACATGTACATTTTAAATATTCTGAAAACCAAAAGAAAAGTTTCCCTTTTGTTGCGGTAGCTTTAACATGTCAGAATGGGACATGAAATAATGTGATAGATTAGAGACCCGGAAGGTAACAAACATTTTTAAAGGTGTTGCTAGGGACTTTAGAAATCAGGTATGAATATTTATTCAAAATAACATCTTAATTCCAAATTGACATTTAATGATAAAATAGAACTGGTATATGCAAAGAGAGGCGAGGTAGTGTTGTTTTCATGTGAAAACTTGATGATCAGTACCCCTTCAGCCTACAGTCACTTCAAGCTACAGAGGTATAACTCTTCAAACTTTTAAAATTATTTTTTATTAAAGAATCACAAAATATGCTGTATAAAATCCAGTAGATAGTTAATCCCTTTGCCTTTTCTGATACAGTCTACCTTGGGAAAATATTCAAATCTTTGTGAAAAGATTATACACATAACAGCAAACATAATTTTTCTCAAAAATACCCATATACCACAACCATAAAGCCATGTTCTGTGTGGAAAGAAGCTTCTGTTTGCTTTTTGTTTGGTTTGGTTTGGTTTTGCTTTTTTATTTAAGTTTTCTCCAAGGAAGGTAAACTCCATTTACTAAACCATGTAAGTTATAAGTTATCAAGGTATTTTGGTCAGAGTATAGGTTAAAGGATCAGAAGATAATTAATGTTCCTGGTATGATGTGACAAATATTTAGAAAAGAAAATAATTCTGATGACTTTCATTTAGGGGTTGACTATGAGTATCTCAGTATGTTGTAAGAAATTTTCTTCCAGGGGTGTAAGACAGAGGATGCTGATACATGACACCTCCATGTGTTGCATTCAGGGTACTCTTCAATATTAATAGCAAAGTCTATTTTAACTAGTCATGTTTTCTTTTTATTATTTATTTATTTATTTTTTGCTAATTCTACATTTTGGATTAAAGTTATACAGAGAGAGAGAGAGAGAGAGAGAGAGAGAGAGAGACCAGACCAGGGATATGTTTAGTCCTCCAGGCCATAACACCATTGGCACACCTCTTCTAGCCATGTCCTACCTCTAAACCTTGCTGCACTGAAGACCAGGCTTCAACACATGAGCTTTTGGTTGTACACTGTAGATCCAAACTACAACAAGATTAAATGAAATTGAGGATTAAATTCCATTACAATCCCTTAGATATTTCTAAAATCTTCCAATCTTGCAGGAGTTGGAGATGGTCTCTATTATTTTCTACCTATTTCTTACTTTATTCTCACAATATAAAGATATGGAGCTTAAAGTATCTCAGCCTTGCCAGCCACAACCCATGTAGCTTGACTTACCTACTCCCCTCAAATAACTTTTGCAAGTAATTGGTATTTGTTGTCATTTTCTGAGATTTGAAACTGTTTGTTGCCACAGCAAAGGGAAGTGAAAATTACATGCTAAGGGTAGTAGCATCACAAGGTGCTTTTATTTTTATAGTTTGTATTAGACTATATATGAATGGTCAGAATGTTTAGGTAAGAAGAACAGGCTGTGGCTCAAATTCAAAGAAATGTTTGCTTCAGTACAAAGGTACATGAAAACATGTAAAACTAAAACTGAAGGCACACCACTAGTTGAGACATATAAACAAGACAAAATAAAACTGAGTAAAGAAAAAAAACTACAAAATTTTGTAATTGTAATGGCTAGAGCACTCTAAATAAAATGTCTTTCCTAGAGAGCATCATTAGACAGCCCATGCATGTAATCAATGCACAATGAGTTGTTTTTAATCGAGTATACTCAGTGGGTTAGGTTATTTGAGAAAAATCCATTAAAATATAAAATGCTATAGATTCCCTTTTCTGAACTATGAAAATGAGCAAATTTGATTAGCTTCATAGTTTTTTATTTTATTTATTTATTTTTTTGCAGTTCCAAAGATTGAACTCAGGGGCATTCTACCTCTGAGCTATAACCCCAGCCCTATTTTTTATTCTTTATTTTGAAACAGGGTCTCACTAAATTGTGGAGTGCCGCACTAGGTAGCTGAGGCTGGCTGCAAACCCGGATCCTCCGGTCTCAGCCTCCCAAATGCTGGGATTACAAATGGGTGCCACCGCACCCAGCTAGCTAGCTAGCTTCATAGTTTTTAAAAAGTTCAAACAGATTAATAATCTCATAACAGAATCTTACTTTAAAATATTTGCAATTGCTGTTTTTGTGGAGCCCAGTGACTGGGAACAAAACTTTGACATTAGGTCTTTTATGTCCTACATTCTTGTATAGCTCCCATATATGCAGCATGAAGACCTTTGTGTTGTGTATCCACCATTTCTTCATTCGTAACCCCTTTCTGAATCTCTTTTACTTCAACTAATGGCTATTTTACTCTTCCAGTTGCTCTGTCAAAGATTGTTGTGGTCCTAGATTTCTCTAGGATATGTATTTTTAAATCCAACACACATCTTGTGAGATGCCTATTGTGTCATCACTAGCCTAGATTAACACAAGGCCTCCTAACTGTTCTTTCTCTTCTTTTGTTCTTCTCCTCTCAACACAACATAGCAGTTAAAGTCACTGCAGTGCTCTGCTCAAGAGTTTCCAGTGGACTTCTATCTTTTTCAGTTCATAATTGCAAAGTTCTCACCATGTCCTTGAAATTTATTTGTTTTTTTTTAAAATTGGTGTATTGTAATCATACATCTTAATGAGGTACAATGTCCTCCAAGTTTGAATCATATTTTTCATAAGCTGGCCTCTGTTTATTGTTTGAATTAATTTCTTACTTCTATTAGTTTGACTCCACTCACTGACACAAGATTCTTCTTTACTTCTTGATTGGGGGGCAATGGTCTCACTTAAGTGAAAGCCCTTTGCAAATGCTATTGATTTTGTCTGAAATGTTATTCCAATCACATAGTTTCAGAACTGCTTACATTTCCTTATCTTTTGTCAAAATTTCCCTTCTCAATGAGGCTTTTTCTAGATACTTTATCTAAATTTATTCACATACTCCTATACATGTGTACACATATAGATATACTTCGTATTTCTTTCAGTTTTATTTTTCTACTAAGCACTTAACATTACTAAGCATAATACAACATTTATGGATCTACAAGAAACAGAAGCAATAGAAAATTATATGTAGATCCCTTTATATCTCTTTGGCATGTCTGTAAGAGATTTATCTTAAGGAATGTCTCACATGATTATAGTAGCTAACACATCTGAAATGCATATGGTTATGTGATGGTTTGGATTTGAAATGTTCCCCTAGCCCTAATGGAAACAAGGTCGCAATGTAGGAAGAGGGGCTTGCTTGCCCAGGTCACTGGGATCATTGCCTTGGGGATTGTATGTACATCATTCTCTCCCTGCTCACTCCCTCTTGCTTCTGGCCTCCATGATGTGAGCAAATCATTGCATTTTGCCTCTGTCAATTTCTAAATTCCATTCCTTCAACTTCAGATTCTGGTCTCACATGGACTGAAACTAGAATCTCCAAAAATTATGAGAAAATAAATTTTCCTTCCTCTACGTTGTGTGGTCAGGTCTTTTGGAAGATATCAGTGAGACTGTGGACTGAGACAGGCCAAATGGACTAGAAGATTAGAAACTCAGGCAGGAACTGTTACTCTTAGTCTTGGGTTTGACATTTGAGTGCAGGCTGGGAATTTAGGCAGAATTTATGTTATGCTTTCAAAGTAATTAACTAACTGGATAAGCCTGTGCAATTTCTTGAAAATCACCTCTATGAAATACTTTCAGGGAAAACCAAAGTCTATTGTTTAAACAGACAAATGAACAGGATAGCTTAGTCAAGTTGATCCAGAAATTGGCCTGCAAACATAGTATATATTTTGTTTTTAAAACTCTGATTTTCTGTTTTTCTCATTCAAAAAGCCCCATAAGGTAGAAGTTTTTCTCTGCTAATTTATCCATGATTTCCCACTGTTCAGAACACTTTCTGGAAACGTAGTAAATATTTGTTGATCTAATGAATACAGTTAGGTTTGATTGCTGATAGATGTTTAAAACTGATTTGAGTACCTGTATCTATCTCATTATTGACATAAGATTCGTATGAAGTTGGAGACTGAAATAAAGGGTGTGTTCGAGAGAGAAGGGACTTAATAATCTGCTATGCAAGCTGACTGTGAGAAACAATATAGGTTCAGCACAGATTGTGAGAGACAGCATTCTAATCAATGCACATTGGGAGAGACCCAAGAAAAGGTCAGTCAGAAGTTGTGAGTAGAGGAATAATCTAAGAAAAAAATGAAATAAAAAAAAGTGTAAAACACTTGAAAATATCTATGAAAGACAGAATCATCTATAACCACCTATCATGCCCTGATGCCAGATGATACTAGCGCTTATAACTAATAAAATATTCCTACTAGTAATCACCTTTACCATAGGTCAAATTATGAGGGAGTAAGAAATCTCAGAAATGCTTGGAAACAGAGAAAATATACTTTGGATATAGTAGAAATTTTCTACATCCACCCTTTCATCATCTATCCATTGGCTTGAAGCAACACCTAGTTGGAAAACAAAGTTAAAAATTAGGTAAGAATTTTAATTGTTTTTGTTTTATACTGGAATATATATCTTAATTATTGATATGGAATGTTTGAGGCTTAAAGTACCCGAAGGAATGTTTCTTTACTAGGAGTGATTGAGAATGGTATTATACCAGCCCAGATGTTCATTTAATGTCTTGAAAGAAATAATGAGTCTTTAGATTAGGTTTAAAAGGGTAGTGTGGAAAAAAGTTATTCAATATTTACATCCTTTTGAGTTTAGTCAACTTAGAAGAAGAAATTATATATTACGATCTTAGGGCAATATTAGGTAAATAGATACTAAAAATTTAGTAAATTTTAACTATCTTTATTAGTAACATTAGGGATAGATTTTGACTTTTATTTAGTATATAGCCATCTATAAAATGTTTCTTATGGAAATTAAAGAGTTTAGGCAGAAAATACATATCCATTAAAACTTGTGTTTATATGTTTATATTCTATCCTCTCTAACTCATAATAAATGCCCATCTTTTGAGTATATAGTCATAAAAGCAAGAATGACTAGCTGTTTCAATGAAAGAAACAACCATAACTCAAACAGATCTCAAATTCAAACAAATCAACATTGTTAAAAATATTATAGAGGATTCATAGGGTAGGGGTAAATGAAGATTGAAGCAATAGTAAACTATGTATAGAATGAGAAAGGTTTGGTGGAGCTGGGAGTATTGGAAGGTGAGAGAGGCAATGGGAAATAACATAGACATAGAAGTTACATTGATATCTTCAGTGGATTGGGACATTTGATGAATTTTACTGTGAATTTCTGGGGATTATATTAGCTGTTCAGTGAATACAAGGCCCATGTGCTTACAATAGTAACTTTAGATAATAATAGTACTCTCAAGCCAGTAGCCTTAATTGTTGTGTGAGTTTTAGCCCTGTAGCATGAGGATGAGTCTTAATAATAAGTCTTTTGATATGTAAAAAGAATAACTTTATTTTAGATCAAATATTTTTCAGTTATCTAAAATCCAAAGGTAAATTTCCTTAACATGCTTCATATATAAAGGATACTCTCTAAAGCTACAGACAGATCATTTACATGCTATTTTCCCAGAAACTGAAGGCCAATTTTTGATCATTGAAAAATAATTTAACCAGCAAAACTGTTTCTTTTTGCCTGTGTTATGTTTCTTAAATGCACATTTGTGGCAATATGTGTTGGCATGTATATTCACAGTGTATGCATAAAACTGGTAACAGTTGTTTTACTCAAAAAAGAATCAACATAGAAGGTGGAGAAAAGATATGTGTCCCTGTATGAGACACAAGGCAAATAAGCTTATTTGTTAAATAAAATTAAAAGTTCTTACTTTATATTTCCAACTGAATTAGTACTCCTTATGAATGCTATTAGGGAACCTTTCTTAGAGATCTATTCAAAACTAAAGATATTTCATGATTAAATGAATATTACCTTCCAGAAATGTAAGCAGAATTATTAATGTGAATTATAATATTTAAAAATTACATATGTTTATGGAAAACAGCTTTTTCATTTCATTTTATTTATTAATTTATTTTTGTTTGTGTGGTACTGTAGAGTGAAGGTAAGGGTATTCTACCTTCAAATTATACCCCCCAGACCTATTTTATTTTTATTTTGAAACAGGGTCTTGCTAGGCTCATGAGAGTCTCACTACTTGCTGAGGCTGTCCTTGAACCTCCAATCCTGTCTCACTCTCCCAAGTACTGGCATTACAGTGTGCACACCTATACTCAGCTTGAAAGTAGCCTTCTAAACTCTTACATTATTTAATAAATTTCTAAGTATGTATTATAATATGTGTAAAACACTCATCTAAAACTTTACATACATTTGTTCTCATATTTTCACTTAAACTGTGCTTCAATAAAAACACTTATTCATGTCAATTAAAATATACTAATCTTATTTTGTCAGGGAACAAGTACTTCCTAAAATTAGAAAATGTAAACTATTAGATTTACAGAGAAGTACTCTCAGATTTGTATGTACAGAAAAGTAAATATGTAAATTCTGAATGTGCAACTATAATCCTGAACCATAACAATTTTAGTTTTGAACACAGAATGATGGTTGCATTTTTAATGTTAAGGTTTTCAAGTATTCCTAATTGATCTAGTTTATTTGCATATGAGCTATTTTTGAGAACCGATTTAACAAAGATATCATAGAATGAAATAGAGGAGTTTGCTCCATAATAACTAGTCATGTTACGAATACATTGACAAAGCATGCGACTGACATTTTAGTATTTAGATACTTGCAATTTCACAAATTATCTTTCGGGGACATATCTGCAGCAGTGAGATGGTTTAATAACCAGTACAAATAGCAATGTGTTATTGGTGATATAGTTCCAAACCAATCTGTAGTTGTATTGTCACAGAATGCAAATAAACTCAAACAGGTACATTAAAGGCAGAGATTCTTTTCTATAACCTACTCTTGTTTTTTCTCCTGATCAGCAGGCAGATGCTGCAGCCTAGTTATTGGCAACAAGTCCCAGTGGAGAGTAGGTTTCTTTGGTGTGTGCTGAATTTAATAATTGTCTCCATGAGTATTGCTTAAGAAAAGGAGGAACATCTGCTGTGTTGGTCATTAAGAAAACAGACTTGGGGGAACAGTTGTTATCATCGAAATCGAACCTAATTTGGCATCATTAGAAATGAGTTGATTTAGTTATGCTTCTAGAACAGTGATTCTGAAACACTGAAACACTATAGATCTTGCAGTGATTCCTAACAACCTCATTGTCATTCTAAATTTTAAAATGAGATTTATTTATATGGGATAAAATTAATAATTTTTTTCTTTTGGGGAATATGATAAGATTGATTAAAATGATCCAAGATGAAGTTATATGGATTCTCAGGAATTGCAATTGCTAATGCTAATTATCTTCAGGGTTTTACATATATTAAACAACTTTCATGGAGTAGAAGAAAGCTAATTGTTGGAAAATATCTAGACTTGAGTAACAAATAAGATTTTGAGTTTTGGCAAGCTAGCCATTTTGATAATATTAAATGAATTGGAATCATGCATCTTATTTAAAAGTGCATAATCTTATTATGACAGGTTGGCACAGGAAAGAATTAAGCTAACCAGTTAGGAATTGTATTCATCTCAAAGGAAACGATAAAAAGCTCCAAACAATTTCTTACAGCAATTGTAATTGTAATGTTTTCTCAAGCACAGGAAAATCAGAATAGAGTTCAGGACCAGAACAGAGGGTCATAGTGCCATCAAGGGATACTAGATCTTTAACATCCTCCTGTCCTTAGTTTCGGCTCCTCATTCTTATGTTCTGCAAATAGTAGACAAAACAGCAGTGTTCACATCAGTGTTTCAGGCAAATGAATGAAATGAGCAAAAAGAAAAAGATACTGTATGATTCATCCCCTGGATGTTTCTCTGTAACTTCTGCCTTCTCCTCATTGGCCAAAATAAGCTATATGACAAGAGAAGATGAGAAAAAAAAATTATCATTACATTTTAAAGCTGGTCTTCTTAGTAAGTAAAAGTAGAATGTTGTTGCAAGAAAAAAAAAGATTTTGTGTGAGACGTGCAGTCTTGACACACTTTTCAACATAAGAGAAACTTACTTCGATAATAATTGAACTCAAAATAAAGAAGAGATGAAATAAATGGATAAAATTCACTTCCAAATTGTGGCTACTTTATAGGTAGAAATGGTCTGGATAGATAATAAATGATTAATAGTCCTACCATAGAGACACCAGAATTGCAACTGTTTTTATTGGATTCAAATAATATTCCTACCCTAATAAGACTCAGGCATCCAAATATACCCCTTTCTTCTGTTCATTCAGTCTTTAAAGGATGCAGGCACATAATTTCCTTGGGTCATCTATTTAATGTGCAGTATGTGTACAAAACTGGAGTTGTGTTCCCTCACAGCAGTGTGTGTTCCTGATTTCCGCCCTCCTCTTATGTTTGGTGTCACTTTCTCAGTTTTAAAACCTCATGGTCAACCTTGTTTCAATTTTCATTTTTATCTCTCATACCCTAGTCTGTTCCAGTTCTTGTGGTAACTCTTCCTTTCACTCTTTTGCCACTATCCCCCCCTAAGGCCATCTGCTGTCCGACACTGCTATGGTCTGGGTACAGTTTGAGTGTGTCCTCTAAGGGTCCATACCTTGAAATCTTGGTCTCCAGTCTGTGAGCATGAGAATTGGTGGAATCTGTAAGATATGGGGCCTCCTGGGAGATGGTTAGGTAACTAGTGACATTGAGTTTAGAAAGGATTAATTCTTTCTCCTGAGATCCCAGCTATTTTGCACAGAAGACTGGCTCCTTCTTCCCTACTCCTTCGCTTCTCATCTCTCTTTGTGATTGTTCTAACTCCTTCCATCATGACATCATCCTTTTGAGGTCCTCAATAGAGGAAAATCAAAGGGGGCACTCAATCATGGACTTTCAGTCTCAAAATGTGAGCCAAATATATGTATTTCCTTTATAAAGTATTCAGTCGCATGTGTATTTTGCAGGAATGGAAGACAGACTATGTAATACATAATTATTTTCCAAAATTTTAATGTAAACATATTAATCCATTAATGAGAAACATAAAAAGTTATAATTGATATTAAAATTAAAATATCTAACATTTTCTTTTAAATGTACAAATAACATGGTTCGAAAATATTTTCCATCATTAATGAGTGCTCTGCCTTGATGTGGCTCTTCATTTCTGAAAATTTGATTATTTGTTTTTCAAATATGCCCTCTTTTTCCAATATCAACCTTCTACTTGGAGTATAATGCTCTACCTAGTGAACACACACAATTACCATTGAAATTTTATTCTTTACTCAATTTCAAGCTCAATGTTGATATATTCATAATGGCTTCCATGACTTATACAACTTGAAATAGTTACTTCCTTCTTTTGACCTCCACAACTTTTTTAAATTTTATTTTTGTACTATATATTGAACCCAGGAGAATTTTACTTTCAAACTTCATTCTAGGCCCTATTTTATTTTTATTTTGTAACAGGGTGATAAGCATCTCACAACTTGCTAAGGCTATCCTGGAACTTGTGACCCTCCCGTTTTAGCCTCTCCATTACTGGGGTTACAGTTGTGCACCACCACAGGAAGCTTTATCTAATTTTTTTTTATTGTGCATTGTAGTCAATCATACATCTTAATGAGGTACAAGCTGGTAGAAGCATACATGCACACACCACTTATTTAACTTGTCCCCAATTCCTACTGTACTCCCTCTCCACTCCTGCCTTCTCATGTTTAGTTTAGTGATTGACTGTGATATGTTTGTGAATGTACATCACATGCATTAGGGTTGTCACTTAGATTGTGTCTATCAAGAAATAGAGATAAGTACATATTTTCTAATCCTCTTCTCAATGCAGAAATAAGTCTACTAAGTCTACCCATTTGCTCAGAATTGTGGACACAGGAGTATTGTGAATGAAAACTAAGGAAATATAGAGAACCCAGGTACCTTACTTGAGTTTTTCTTTACTACCCAGTGGAGACAGCCTAAGGGAAGAGAGACTTGCAAATAAGACCAGGCAGGAAAAATGGCATTCAGCAGAATATTTATGTGCCCAAGCCTCCAAAGCTTAAATGATCCTACTGATCTAAATGATATTTACTGCATGCAGTTTTTCTAGTAAAATAGATAATAACTTTGAAATTATTACAGGAACATTAATATGCTGTAGCATATTTCTAATTGTGGAAATGGATGAAACTGTCTTGCTAGCACACTGAAATTATTTAATCTCAAAAGCAGACATGATTAAAAATATTTATTTTAATAATACTCATTACAAAATACTTTTTACTGTTTTTTTCTTCTAGTTTTAACTGAGGAGAAACCAAGGTATATATTCCTCTCTTTACTTTCATTTGAGAATAGTGGGGCGATTGAGCACAAATTAGAAAGTACAAAATTTGCTGAGTGATTATGGATTTACAATTGGGGAATAAATGCTGAAAGACTGCTCTTGAAACTAAAAAACGGTATTTTCTATATCTCTCACCAGTATTAACTTATATACTTCCACATCCCCAAACAGAATAATTATACTTAATATGTGTGCATAAGAGTGATAATTTAAACATTTCCTACTTAATGCAAGGCGCTACTTCTCTTCCTTGCCTAGCAATTAAATTACTATTAATCTCATATTATTAAAACCATTTGGGAGTAAAGTCTCTCATGATAGCTAGTAAATACACAAACTCCAGATTTATGTATGTTAACTCCTACTCAACATTTCCACTTGTACAAAAATCATTTTAAAAATAGCATGTTAAAATATTAATATGATATCATCCTGTCCTGTCTGCCTCTGCATCTCAGTTAATAAAGCTTTTAACCTTCCAGTAACTCAAGATTAAAATCCTTGACTCTTTTCTTACTTTCACTTTCAAACCTTCAGCAAATTTAACTTCTTGACCTTCAAATGGTAACCTGAATTTGGTCATTTGTTTCTATTTCTCTTATTTATACTAATCTAAGATTTGTAACACTCTTCTTCGATTATGGAATTATCATCATAATTTCTTTTAGTAATTATGCTAAAAGTAAAGTAATAATCTAATCCATTCTTAAAATAGCAGCTAAAGACATGCTTTCAAAAATAAGAGTCACATAATGCTCTTTCTCTGATCAAAACTCTATTGTCTCCCTCACTTTCCAGAATGACAGCTGCATTCTATATAAGGGCCTCCCTAACCCTGTCTATTCCAGTGCCCATGTACCTTTCTAACTTTTCCTGTTCTTCTTTGCTTTATATATTTATTGGTACAGTGTAATTATACATCATAATGAAGTTCTAAATCATACGAACAAACTTACACACAAGTCTTGGTGTATTTCTCTTCAGATCCCATCCTGCTACCCACCCCTTCCCAAATATAATAAAGAGATTGGCAATGATACTTTAATACATGAGCATGTTTCCCTCATTAGTTTCGTACATCAGTCTTCCCTTTTCCCTTCTCACTTACCTCCACCTCTGCATTTCCACTGTTTTACTGGTCACTCTCCTTTATTATCTGAAGGGCCCTTTGTTTTATATTTTCTCACTAGCTTCCACAAATGAGATAAAACATCCAACCCTTGACTTCCTGAGAATAGCTGAAATCACTTATCATAATATTCTCCAATTACATCCATTTTCCTGAAAATGACAATATTTTGTTTTTCATTATGGCTGAATAAAACTCCATTATCATCTATCTATCTATCTATCTATCTATCTATCTATCTATCTATCTACCTATCTATCTATAATCTATCCAATCTATCTATCATCTATCATCTGTCTATAATCACATTTTTATTATTTATTCATTTGTTGATGGACAACTAGGTTGGTTCCACTAATTGTTCCTTCTATTTCTGAAAATTATCTTTTAACAAAATCCTTGACTCTTATGAAGAGTTACTTAGATCTGTATTTTTTTCAGATTAAATAAAGCAGTAAATATGCAACAAAAGGAGAATTTCGAACACTCGGAGTATCTCAAACAAATTGGGCCATTAAAATTAGTACCTGTGGTTTTAAAATTCCAACTCAGTCTATTAGCATTTAATTAAATAAAATAGTGGAGATGTTTGTATTGACTTAAGGTTTAGATGCAGACTAGGTACCCAGACTGTTATATATGGAGTTCATTCCTAAAATTAAGCCTGGAAACCTAATGAATAAAGCTGGCCATAATCATAAATGACATATCACATCATGACAACCACCATGCATAAGTTGTTCAAAGCATAATTAAATATGCTTCTAAATAGTACAGCACAAATACTAATAATAAATTCTTTTAGCTCAATTTACTACTTTTCAGCAGCATAATTTCCACAAACAAAAAGTCAAAACATTTTCAGTGTATAAAATTTCTTCTTAAAGCCTAATCTCAATCAAATTGTCATCCTATTTAAAAGTTTTTTTTTCTTTTCTTATAATCTTTTAAGAATAATTCAGATAATGATCATTATCTTTTCAAAATTGTGATGAAAATAGTAGCATTGTTGGTAACTATAATTTGTTATGCTTTATTACTAAATTGATTGTTTGCTACTATGCTAGACTTTTTTTTGACAAAATGAATGGAGTCGATTGAAATGTTAGTAATAAAAGAGTTCATCTGAAAAAGATTTTTTTTGTATGTTCGGCTTTGTATGTAAAGAAATAAGCAATTGCAAGCTTTGGGGAAAAAAAAGTGAATACCTTCCAAAACATTTTCTTTATATACTGTTTAAATAAAAGGATGTGAACCGGGCGTGGTGGCGCACACTTGTAATCCCAGCATTCGGGAGGCTGAAACGAGGATCCAGGTTCGCGGCCAGCCTCAGCTACCTAGTGAGGCACTCTGCAACTTAATGAGATTCGGTTTCAAAATAAAGCATAAAAAATAGGTCTGGGGGTATAGCTTGGAGGTAGAATGCCCCTGAGTTCAATCCCCAGTACCGCAAAAAAAAAAAAAAAAAAAAAAAAAAAAAAAAAAAAAAAAATATATATATATATATATATATATATATATATATATATATATATAAATAAATTAAAGGATATGTCATAATAGTTTTCTTTTTATTTTTGTAGGAGTTTAATCTCATAAGTAATCTGATTAAAAGATATACAATGTATTTAATGATTGGGCTCAAAAGTGAGTCTTATGTGACTTTTTGGATTTTTCAATTAGTAGAATTTATTTTCCCACAGTATGGGAATAAAACTCACTATCTGTGCATGCTAGACAAGTGTTCAGCCACGGAGCTACACCCCCAGCTCAATTACTAAAAATGTTATCAGTTTTTCTTTTTTTTTCTTTTTGGTGCTGGGAATTGAACCCAGAGGCATTCAACCTCTGAGCTACACTACTAGCCCTATTTTATTTTTTATTTGGAAACAGGGTCTTACTAAATTGCTGACAGCCTCATTAAGTTGCGGAGATTGGCTTTGAACCTGCAATCCTCCTGTCTCAGCCTCCAAACTACTTGGATTACAGGGATGCACCACCATGCTCAGCTAGAGTGGGTCTCTTAAGTTACTTTTATTTTTTTTTTTTGAGTTTTAGAAGCTTGAAGTTGAAGATGAAAGAACCTTCAGATTCTGTGTCTGATTAGAATCTTCCTCTTGGTTCATATGCAGCCATTTTATCACCCTAATAAAAATAAATTAGGGGCACTTTTTCATCCCTTTTCTATCCCAACTCTTTGGGATTCTTTTCTAAGGGCACTAATCACATTTAGCTCCACTATCATGACATAATTATCTCCAGAAGTCCCCACATCCTATTACTATCACATTAGGAGTTAGAGTTTCAACATAAAAATATTTGAGGGCCAACTTTCAATCCTTTCTGGTATTCCTGAGTATATGTGATTTTTTTGTGTGACCTTATCGATAAACATAAAAACAACAGCTCAGTCATTATTTTCCTCATTTCTTTATCATTTTTCTGAATGTCAAGTATTACTAAGGCATGTGATCAGAGTCAAAATCCAGTATATTAGTGTAAAGATATATCATTATTAAAATCATTAAATAAATAGTTTAATGGAATTATCCAAATTATGAAATAAAACTAGGTGTCAGTCAACAGATGAATGAGGAATGGGTAAAAAATGTGGTATAGACAAACAATGGAATTTTACTCTACCATAAAGAACAAAAAATTATATGATTTGCTATAAAACAGATGTAACTAGAGAATTTAATGCCAAATGAGATCAATCAGTCACAGAAAGTCAAGGATTGAATGTTTTCTTTCATATGTGGGAACTAAAGAGAAAATAGGAGATAAAAGAGATTTTAAATAACTGAGGAGATTGTCCAGCAGAATATTGGAAGAGGAATAAGGGAAGGACATGGGAAGGAAATAGAAAGAACTAGTAAAAGAAACAGTTTAAATTATGTAATGTCCATGTACTACCAATCTCGCTGTTATGTATATAGAGAGGTGGTGGGTATTAGAGTAAGATCTGAAGGGAAACATACCAATACTGGTAGACTGATGTGCATGTACACTTGTATGACTTTGAACATATGTTGTATAATTACAATGCACCAATAAAAGTATAAAAATAAATAATAGCCTTTTTCTTGTAATTAAAACCAAGTATATACTTTTGAAAATAACTTTGCTTATATATTATGTGGCTTTGAGAAATTTAGAAATATATTCTGAATATATGTCCAAGACACATGAAGGACTAATCCATAAACAGATAATAGCACAACTGGAAATAAAAATAGAACTTTACATCCAAATTGCAGCAACCAATTCCAGAAATCAACTGAAGAAGCTGGCCTTTTATTTATAAATTTGTAGGAAGTCACATCATTATCTCTTATAACAATCCAGGAATACAAGCCACAATCTCTGTAACAATTGGCCTCCAAATAAGTAGGGCTTGGATAATAAAAGAAGGCACCTTCCCTAATTTCTTTTCACCCCATTTCCAAAGTGAGACTAATCAGAGAAAAACAAACATTCACCCCTAACAAATCATAGAGGATTCTCCACTTCTGCTCTACCCTCCTGAGCTCCCACATCCCAACAGAAACCCATCAGGGCAGACTCAAAGCCACCTGTTTCCCATTGTAATGGTTTGAATTAGAAGGTCTCCCTAACCCTCAAGGAAACAATGTTAGAGGTGGGGCTTGGTTGATAAGGAGGGATCCCTGAAAATGTGGCCTGACTTGGGGGTTATATATGGTTCTTCCTGCCCTTGCTCACTCTCTGCTCCAGGCTCCATGGTGTGAGAGCAGAGCCTGTGTTATCCCTCTCTCTGCTTCCCATCAGCCAGCAGTGAGAATGTTGTTGGAGAAACCCACTATGAACTTCTTTCCCAGCCTTTGAGCCTCTGTTAAGCCTGTGATGGTGCCGATTGGCCTGCATAACAAGCTCAAAATAAGTATCCTTGCTTGTTCTCATTTGACTATTTCTGCTTAGTTCCACACTTATTGTAATCTTTATATGGAAACTTTCATTAAGACTAAGAATATAGAGAAACAGGATGGCAAAGATCCATTCTAGATTCCTGTAGAATCTGATGAAATTGAGCTTATTGAAGTTTTTTAAATATATTCACACAAAAGAATAAGTTAAGAGACTGAGTATGAAAGTGAATTGCCAACTAGTATCATTTCAAAGTTTTAAAGGTGTGAGGTAGCATAGCCAGAATTTACACCCTGGCAAACTGACACTTTAGTCTGTATATTTTATCAAAACATTTGTCTAAATACACAAATTAGGAATGAATTCAATATACTTGTCTATTTTTAAATTAAAAAATCCACAAAATGTTGTATAAAGCATATCACTGTTTATTTAAATAACATCAATTGTCGTTTTTATCAAAATGGTAGTATACTTTAATAAAATAATTTTTAAATTAATCACTAGTCTTTTGACTAAAGAAATAAATGCAAAATGTAGAACTTCAAAGTCAGATTTTTTTAATCTATCCTTAAATATATATTTTGAGTGAAAATGTAAAGTTGAGGCTATAATATTTACTTATACATCAAACATATGCTTAGGTTATAGTTTATATTTTCAAACATTTTGTATGAAATATTACATGTAATAAATCTCATGATGCTGATAAAGTAATTAAATATTATGAAGTACATTTTGTCTTGTTACACTTTCTAGAATCACAACAAATTATTTTCTATACATTTATGTATGATGATCAGTAACTCAAAATGTAAAGCATAATTTAGAAGAAATGTTTATATTTTCACTATATTAATATTAAAGACCATAGGTCTATGATAATATTTTAATTTCTTTGCCACTATAAAAATAAAAATGACCCAAGCCCATGTTGGGCTTGTATATGTTAGCTTCAGCTGTCATAACAAAATAACATAGAGTAGGTGCTTTAAATTACAGAATTTTTTTTTCTCACAGTTATAAAGGCTGTCAAGTCAGGTTCCTGTATTATTTTGTTTTGGTGAGAGCTCTCTTCCTGGCCTGAATAGCAACACCTAATCACTGTGTCCTCACATGCTGTAAAGAGATAGGAGCAATGTCTGTTTGATAAGTCTTCTTATGAGGGCGCTAATTTCATCGTAAGTCTCTTATCCTTGAGTTTATCTATCTAACTCTAATTACCTCTCAAAGACCCTATAAAAGCCTTATGTGATAGTTCATGCCTGTAATTACAGTATTGGGGATGCTGAGAAAGGAGGATCACAGGTTCAAGGCCAGCCTTAGCAACTAAGAAGTGAGCCCCTCAGACACTTAGTGAAAGCATGTTTCAAAAAAATAAAATAGGGCTATGTATGAAGCTCAGAGGTACAAACATCTCTGGGGTCAATCCCCCGTACAAAACAATGCAAAACAAAACAAAAAGTTATATCCACTGAGCATTAGGACTATTAGGACCTCAACATGAACTAGGGAACACAACCATTTAGAATATAATAAATTTCTAAAACTTCAGGATCTCTAAAGTCTAATTTCAAATGTACTATAAAGGCAGTAATATGAGAATCATTCATAAATTTTGGATTGCATCTCTTTAAACCAATTCTCAGCCCTGTTGAAATCAATACTAACCACATGTCAAACTTGCTGGGTCCAAGACAACCCTAATTATTGTAGATAACTTTTTGTTTCCTAAGAATTTATTCTTGCTTAAGCAAACTCAACTTAACTAAACTTTATTTCAATTTGCCTTGCTGAATTTTATTATTTTTTCTTATAGCAACATATGTACTTTCATGATTAAAGAAAGCAAACTTTCATTATCCTTTAAGTAAATGTAAACAAAAATTTAACATTTGAAAACAATTATTCAAATATATTCCTAATTAAAAAATAAAATGTCAACAATTTTAATTTTTTTCCATTTTGAATATTATAAATGGATAAGCATTACTTCCTAAAACAAGCAATTGCTATAACTGAGTATCATTGAAGAAAAAAAGGCCTTTATTTTTTTTCCAAATGAGACCTATTTATTTTCATTTTATCTTTTTAGAGCTGTGCTTGCAAAATGACAAGTGAAATGAAAGATTGAAGCAATTATACACATCATTCAGATCAAATAGATTCTCATTAAATAAAAACAGATGGTATGGATAGAAATTATAGCTTGAAGGCTGTGTTCCTCATATACAACACATGAAAATAAATTAGCTTTCAGTGCATTTATCTTAAAATAGTTTATACTTCCTATAACAGATAAGTTTATATGAAATGTTAACTGTAAACATATAGTTATAATTTACATTTCCTTTGCCATTTAAAATAATAAAGACAATTATACTTATCCAATTTACCAAAGTATAGTAAAATGAGTACTGTAAACTCCCTTTATCCAGAGGATATGTTTCAAATTTTCTTTATATACCTATGATAAAGTTAATTCTATAAGTTGGGCATAGTAAAAGATTAATAACAATAGCTAACCCTGCCTGCCACCACCACAATTTATGCTTCGGAGATGGACCTGTGGACTAAAACCTCTGATACTATGAGTCCCAATAGGCCTTTCTTCCTCTAATTTTTGTGTATCAGGTATTATATCACAGTGATGAGAAGGATAATTGGAACACTCTCTTTTCCTAAATATGAGCTTTTCTATTTAGTTTTAGAGGGGAGTTGACTTTTGGTGATTGAAATCGTAGAAAGCAGAACTGAGGATATGAGGGGATTACTGTTTTTATTTGACACTGTCGATTAGAATATATGTGTAATATATATTCATGTAATATATTCATGTAATATATATATTCATGTAATATATATTCAATGTAATATATATTTATGAGTATGAATATATATTACATTATATTTATGCACACAAATACACACATATAAATATAAATTACTCTTGTCATCCCTTGCTAGATGCTGTGACTCCATGGGGTCTTGTGCTTTCTAGCAGAAGAATCAGACAGAGGATCAGTGGAACAGCAGCCAGGCTATTAATTCTTGGGCTCAAGCACAAGGGAGGCAACATATAAGTAACGGAAATGCCAGGCTGGCTCTAGAAAGGAAAGAGGGGCCCAGCTTTTATGGGTTCTCCAGGCAGGCAGGGGCATGTGTATTTTTTGTCATCCCATGTGGAGGTGGAATTTCAATTGTGCCTCCACTCTTCTTCATTATGTCTCTTCATGCAATGCATGTCTTCTGATTATGGTAGGTCTCCAACCTGGGCCACAATGTTTACCATGTAAATAAGGAAAATATTACATCAAAGGGCATTTTAGTGACAATTGTATGCATATGCTTGCTCCTTCCCACCTGAAATGTGTTTCTTATTATGGTTTGAATCTAAAATATCCTCTAAAGGTTTGTGTGTTTAATGTTCGATCTCAGATGTAGCAATATTAGTTAAGTTTTAGGGAAGTGATTGGACCATGAGGGCTCTGACTCATCACTGGATTACTACATTGTTAGTTTCATAATTTGAACTAATTATTGAAAGGGCATGAAAATGTGGGAATTGTGGCCTAGTTGAAGGGAGGGCTAGTTGGGTACTGAATATATGCCCTTGGAGGTTGCCTCTGGATCTCTGGCTCTCTCTCTCTCTCTCTCTCTCTCTCTCTCTCTCTCTCTCTCTCTCTCTCTCTCTTTCTCTCTCTCTCTCTCCCTCTGCCTCTCTCTCATGCCACAAGGTGAGGAGCTTTCTTCTGCTCTGCTCTTCTGCCTTGTCTTAGGGCCAAAGCAATATAGCCAGTTAACCATAGACTGAAACATAGGAAGCCATGAGCCAAAATAAATCTTTCTAACTTTAAGTTGTTCTCAGGAATTTTGTTACAGAAACAAAAGGATAGATAGGATAAATTAATATACTCCTTATCCTCTGAGAAAATTTCTGATTGGGTTTCAGAGCAGGATACACTATTGTCCTGCCTTGGTGAGTTTTATTTTATTTATTTTCTTTTATTTTAATAATTCATGCATTGTAAGCATACATGTTTGTTAGGTACAAATTGATAATGACATATGTACACACATTTCTCATCTGACTTCTTCTCCAATTCCCACCCCACTCCTTTGCCCTCCCTCCCTCTCAATTTCAGTTTATTGAGTGACCTTGATATAATTATGTAAGTACATCACATGCATTAGGGTATCCCCCCACCCCCATCCATCCCCTTCAGTTAAATCAACTTCTTTGCTTATCAAGAGTCTCTCCTTTTTCATCTGGAGACCCTCTTATACCCCATCTTCTCCCTAGCATCTGCATATTAGGGAGAACATATGCTTCTTTACTCTTTGTGACTGACTAATCTCACTTAACATAATGTTTTCCACTTGCATCCATTTCCCTGCAAATAACATGATTTTAATCTCCTTTATGACTGAGTAAAATTCCATTGTGTACATATCCCATAGTTTTATAATCCATTCATCTGTCGATGGACATCTTGGCTGCTTCCATAGTTTGGCTATTTTGAATTGTGCAGCTATAAACATAGACACACATATGTCAGTCTGATAGTTTGGTTTCCATTCTTTTGGGTAGATACCCAGAAGTGGTATTGCTGGATCATATGGTAGGTTCATTCCCATTCATCATTTGGGATCCTCCATACTGTTTTCCAAAGTGGTTCCACTAATTTGCAATCTCACCAACAATGTATTAGGATTCCCACTTCTCCACACCCGGCATTTGTTGTTGTTCATGTTTTTTATGATTGCCAGTCTGATTAGAGTTAGGTGAAATCTCAAGGTAGTTGACAGGTGATAATGGACATCCTTATCTTGTTCCTGTTTTTTGTGGGAACTCTTGCAGTTTCTCTCCATTTAATATGATATTGACTGTGGGCCTGTTGTATATTGCATTTATGATGTTGAGGTATGTTCCTTGTATTCCGATCATCTGAAGTGCTTTTAGCATGAATGGGTGTTGGATCTTGTCAAATGTTTTTTCAGCATCAATTGAGATGATCATGTGATTTTTGTCTTTGATTCTGTTTATGTGGTGAATTACATGGATTGTTTTTCATATGTTGAACCAGCCTTGCATGCCTGGGATGAACCTGACTTGGTCATGGTGTATAATTTTCTTGATGTGGTTTTGAATGCTCATTGCTAGTATCTTGTTTAGCAGTTTTGCATCTAAGTTCATCAATGATATAGGCCTATACTTTTCTTTTTTTGAGCTGTCTTTATTTGGCTTTGGTATTAATGTGATGTTGGCTTCATAAAAGGTGTTTAGGAGGGTCCTAATTCTTTCTATTTCACAGAATAGCTTGAGGAGTATTGGGATTAGCTCTTCTATAAATGTTTTATAAAATTCACTTGGAAAACCATCTGGCCCTGGGTTTTTGTATGATGGTAAACTCTTTATTGCTGTTTCTATCTCTTTGATTGTTATTGGTTGGTTTTTCTATATCTTCTTGACTCAATTTAGGGAGGTTATATGTGTCTAGAAATTTGTCAATTCCTTCTAGATTTTCCATTTTGTTGGAGTATAGTTTTTCAAAATAGTTTCTGACGATCCTCTGTATTTCCATACTTTCGGTGGGAATATCACCTTTTTCATCTCTTATTTTGGTAATTTGGGTTGATTCTTTCTTTCTTTTGGTTAAGTGGGCCAATAGTTTATCCACCTTGTTTATTTTTTCAAGAAACCAGCTGTTGGTTTTGTTGATTTTCTGTATTGGTTTTTTAAACTTTATTTCATTAATTTCTGCTCTGATTTTCATGATTTCCTTTCTTCTACTTGCTTTGGGGTTAGACTGTTCTTGTTTTTCAAGGGCTTTGAGTTGTGTCATAGGGTTATTTATTTGGTGATTTTCTGTTCTTCTTATGTGGGCACTCAGTTCTATAAATTTTCCTCTTAGTACTGCCTTCAAGGTGTCCCAGAGATTTTGATATGTTGTGTCTCTGTTTTCATTGGTCTCTAGGAATTTTTTAATTTCTCCCCTTACTTCTTCTGTGAGACAATCCTCATTCAGCAATGTGGTGTTCAGTCTCCATTTATTTCCATGGTTACTTTGGGTCTTCTTGGAGTTTATTTCTAGTTTCACTCCATTGTGGTCTGACAGGATGCAGGGAATTATGTTGCATTTTTTGAATTTGCCAGTGCTTGCTTTGTGGCCCAGAATGTGGTCTATTTTGGAGAAGGTTCCGTGGGCTGCTGAGAAAAATGTGAATTCAGCTGTAGTTAGATGAAAGAGTCTATATGTGTCTAATAGGTTCATTTGGTTTATGGTATTCTTTAGGTCTGAGGCATCTCTACTGATCTTTTGTTTAGAAGAACGATCTAGAGATGTAAGAGGAGTAGTGAAGTCTCCTAGTATTGGGATCTATGTGTGATTTTATATCATACAGTGTTTGTTTTATGAAAGTGGCTGCACCTATGTTTGGAGCATAGATATTGATAATTATTTTTTTCCTCTTGCTGGATTCTTCCTTTCACTAGTAAAAAATGACCTGCTTTGTCTCTTCTCTTCTGATAAGCTTAGGCTTGAAGTCTAATTTATCTGATACCATGGTTGCTACTCCTTCTTTTCTTCAGTTTCCATTAGCATGGATTACCTTACTCCAGCCCTTCACCTTTAGTTTGTGGGAATCTTTGCTTGTAAGGTGTGTTTCTTGCAGGCAGCATATAGATGGATTCTGGGTTTTGATCCATTTTGCCACCATGTCCCTTTTTATTGGGGAATTGAGAGCATTTTTATTCAGTGTGATTATTGAGAGATGATTTTTTAATTCTTAACATTTTGAGTTTTGACTTCCATTTTCGGTTGTGTTTATTCTTTGCTTAGTTGTTTGGTTCCTGAAAATTATTTTTTCTTTGGTTCTGACATTTACTCATTAGTTCTTCTTTGTAGTTAATCTCTTTAAGTAGTTTCTCTAGTGCTGGTTTGGAAGACATAAATTCTTTCATTTTCCATTTGTCATGGAAGGTTTTTATGTCCCTGTCAATTTTAAGAGAGAGTTTTGCTGGGTATTAGAATCTTGGCTGCAAGTTATTTTCTTTCAGAGTTTGAAATATGTTACTCCAGCCTCTCCTGGCTTTCATAACTTGATATGGGAGGTCTGGAGTGATTCTAAGTGGTTTGCCTGTACATGTCACTGGGCCTTTTACTTTCATTACCTTTAAGATTCTCCCCTTAGCCTCTACCTTAGTCAACTTGATTATTATGTGGTGTGGTGAACCTCTTCTTTGGTCTTGTCTTGAGGGAGTTCTGTGTGTTTCCTGTGCCTGTGTGTCGACTTCTCTTTCTATGTTTGAAAAATTCTCTGATATTACTTCTTTGAAGATATTGTTTATTCCATAAGTTTCAACTTCTAATCCCTCTTCTTTGCCTATTATTCTTAGGTTAGCTCTTTTAAAATTGGCCCAGATCTCTTCTATGTCCAATTCATATGTCATTTTTTTTTTCTAAATTATGTACTACAGATTTGTTTTTGGTATGGTCATCTTCTAAGAGTGATATTTTATTTTCCATGTGATTTAATTTGCTGTTTATAGTTTGTATTGATGTCTTCATTTTGGTTATTTCATCTTTCACTTCCTTCAATGCTTAAGGATACTATTATTATTGGATCTAGTTTCCTTCTTTTTTTTTGTGATAGTACTGGAGGTTGAAACCAGGGGCATTCTACCTATGAGCTATACCCCAGCCCTATTTTACTTTTAAAAAATATCTCAATAGGTTATCTTGCCCTGTTGGCCTCACACCTGCAGTATTCCTGTCTTAGCCTCTCAAGCATTGGGATTAGAAGTATGCAACACCAGCCAGGCGTGGTGACTCACGCTTGTAATCCCAGCATTCGGGAGGCTGAGACCAGAGGATCCAGGTTCCCGGCCAGCCTCAGCTACCTAGTGAGGCACTCCGCAATTTAGTGAGACTCGGTTTCAAAATAAAGAATAAAAAATAGGGCTGGGGGTATATCTCCGAGGTAGAATGCCCCTGAGTTCAATCCCCCGTACCACACACACACACACAAAAAGTATGCAACACCACACCCTGCTGTTATTTTGATTCCATAGCCTTGAAGGCTGGCCTACTTTTTAACTCCCAATTTCCTAGAATGTTTGTCAATCCCATAAAACTGAGGGCTAGGTGATCCACTCCATTCTCATAGACTCCTTCCAATTTTAGAACCCAGGGATCTCTTTTTCAGTAACCTGGAAGTCATCAATTTAAAATGTCATCATCTGAGAAAATAGAGCTCAAATCTCTAGCCCCTGGGAGATGTAGGAACCTCTCCTCCATGAGGGATAATGAGCAAACACAGATACCTAGTAACATTGACCAATGTTTCCTCTTGTTAGAAATAACTTTTTATAACATTAAGAAAAAGGCACGTGTTCAAAAATTGCTTGGCAATGCAATTTTACTTTTTTGCAAAAAAGGGTGCCCCCACATATACAAGAGAAAGCACACCTGACACAAAACCCCTCCTGCGCTGAACTCCTATTGGTGGGAGTTACAGCTTCACATTCTTCCCGGTCAGCTACAGGGGAAGTTGGGGGAGGGTCAGCCCCTACAATCTCTTGAGATGCTAATTTGGTGAAGGAATACAGGTATTACAAGATGGCGAATTACAAGGTGGCAAATTACAAGATGGCGGTTAAAATCAAACTACTCCTTTGACAGAAAAGATACAATTATTTTCTCACACTCCTCTAGACTTTTCTATTATTTAAAGTACTAGAGGAGAAGTAGTCTACCTTTAATACTTTTCATTAGTGTTTAAATTCTTTTATTTTTCTTGCAGAGTTGAGTCAAATCTTTTACCCTATTTTAATACTAGTGTTAAATAAAATTTTTCTCACCTGTTTTATTATTAATTATAATTTTTTGACAAGCAAGATAATGACAAATTACAGATGCATTTTCAATAAAGACTCAAATGTATATACAATAAACTAGCCATTTACCAATGTGGCCTTTTCAGCATAGATGGTGGAGACATGAAGTCAGTACAAATATAAGCAAATACAAGAAGACCTTATGTCAAAGCACCAGAGTGTTGTGTTTTGTTTTGTCTGTAAGAAGCTAATTTTCTGTGATAAGATATAATAAGAGGTGAGTGAAAGTTATTATTTGGAAGTCCAATGAGACTTTAGAGAGATATTGTCTTCAATTTTTTTATTATGGTTAAAAATAATATTACTACTACTAATAATAATAATACATCATTATTGGCACATTTGTTGTTAAATTCAACTTATGAGATGAAATAAAGTATGTCATTGTGATTCTACTCACACACTTTACATTTGTTGGCATATGTAGATTTCTTTCATTGTCACAACAGAATGGCAAGCAAGATGCTACTGGCATCTGGAGAGTGGATAACAGGGATGCCACAAAACTTCTTACAAAGGACAGGACAGTCATTCACAACAAAATATCATCTGCTTCCCAAGGTAAGTTATACTAAGTTAAGAAGCCCTAATTACATCATATATTTTATATACACTGAATATTTAATATAAATAAATATATGTGTGTGCATCCTATATAATGATAATTTATGATTAAACTATATGTATATAATTTCATGGAGATTTATTAAGATACTATATTTCATTTTATGTAGGATTCCTCTATTCATATATTGAGAATATAGAAAAAAGATTGCAAGGAGGATTTCTGTTTTTTTCTTCCTTCCATTATAGTATCTACTATGGTTTAACTAGAACTTAAAGTGGGTGACTAGTTTTACTAGAAGTCAAGCAAGTCAGACAAAATCCTGAGATCACATGTTGTTTAGGCCTCATAGACTTTCTAAGTGATTGGAAATGAAACTGAATATAGAGTATTGCAGATAAGGTAAGGAAGATCAATATAAATAAAAACTCAAAATAGTAGAAATTCCAATTCAAAAAGGTAAAAAAATACAAAGGAAATCAAGGACATGTAAAGCAATAATAAAAGAATATAAAAAGAAATACGAGGAAATGATGAAATATGCCTACAAATGTATTTTGTAAATGGAAATGTATAGTGAGAATTGGTATTTTGGTAGAAAAAATAATGACTATGAACATTTGTGTATTTCCAAAAATATAACATTTGTGCACAAAAAACAGTAGCAAAGGAGCTGGGCATGGTGGCATGTGCCTATCATCCTAGTATTTGGGAGGCTGAGACAAGATGATCAAAGTTTTAGGAACAGTCTCAGCAATTTATCAAGGCACTCAGCAACTTAGTCAGACCCTGTTTCAAAATTGAAAGATAAAATAAAAATTAGGACTTGGAGCCGGGCATGGTGGTGCACGCTTGTAATCCCAGGATTCGGGAGGCTGAGACCGGAGGATCCGGGTTCCCGGCCAGCCTCAGCTACCTAGTGAGGCATTCGGCAACTTAGTGAGACCCGGTTTCAAAAATAAAGAGTAAAAAATAGGGCTGGGGGTGTAGCTCGAAGGTAGGACGCCTCTGAGTTCAATCCCCAGTACCGCAAAAAAAAAAAAAAAAAAAAAAATTAGGACTTGGGATATGGCTTGAGGCAGAATATCTCTGGGTTCAGTCTCCAGTACCACACACACACGCACGCGCGTGCACACACACACACACACACACACACACATATACACTACTACTGAAGGAAGTAAGAATTTTATAGTTGCAGCATGCACTGCATCAATAGCGAAAAGCATTCAATTTAGCATCTCCCTCACAGAACAATTTAGGTATTGTCACATTTAATTGACTGTCTATTAAGTAATTAAAAATGAATTATTATAACATCTTTTCTATTTGATAAACACAATCTCATGGCCAACTCAACTTCTGAAATCAGGATAAAATCTGTATTTCATAAATTGAAAAGAAATTATACCATAATCAGGTTGTCATATTTGAATGATATATTTGTACATATAAATAAATAGCCTTATAATATAAAATGAATTGTTAAATATAATTTCCAAAAAGACATGATTTACTCTATTAGTTTGTTACTTGTTATCTGATCTTGGACTACTTCTATAAAAATTCTACTTATGTTCAATAAAGTTGATTAGTAATACCATTGAAAAGACTGTAAATAAATGTGAACCTGTTGTGGTAGCACACGCCTATAATCTCAGTACTTGGATTACTGGGATACAACCATCAAATATTCGAGGCCATAGTGAGATAATAACTTAATTATTTGAGACTGTGTTTCAAAATAAAATAAAAAAAAAGCTGGGGGTAGCTCTTATTTGAGACCCTGTTTCAAAATGGAAAAAGAAAATAAAGGGCTGGGCATAGTGGTGGAATGTCCCTGGTTCATTTCTTAGTACCTAACCCCCTCACACACATGAGAAAGAAATGTATTATCACATTCTTATAAACATTAAAAATAGAAAAGCAGAATAAAATATTTTTACTATATTAAACAGGAAAATCTCATTACATTTTTATAGTTATGATACTAAAACTATTCAATGTAATGTAAATGGTATATAGTCTTTCAAAATTGATTTAATTTGTTTTCAGAATGTAAAACATGGCAGAATGACTTTGTGGGCCTGTAAAAATGGATCACAGACTAAAATTCATGTCATTTCCCCCACTGATAGGCCAAGAAAATAAGTATTCACAATGAAAGAATACCAGAATAAAATTAGTTTATCTTTTTTCTCATTTCAGTTTGAACAGATTTAAAATGGGAAGGTATTGGCTAATCACACTCTTAGTTGGGTGATTCTACCCAGCTGCCTGGGAAAGCAATCTCTACTACTGTGTTATTCTTTAGAATTTAAATTTAGAGGAACAGATCTAATTTCAATAAGCATTCTTCTATCACACTCACATGGACATGGAAGAATTCTTAGGTATAGCAGGTACTTATCCTAATTAATAACTGGAGAAGCAGAGAAAGAAAATGACTCGGTTTCATCAAATTTTTTACATCCCTGCTTTAGAACTTTATAAAATGGAATCACATAGCATTTTTGCTTGACTTGTTCAGTTAGTACAATATTATGCTTCAAAGATATATGCATGTTCAATTATGCCTTAATTTTCTCAAATATATACATATATATAACATTATATTGCGTGAACATTGTGTGTAATATGTTCACAACATATATTGTGTGAACATTCTAATATGGATGAACACAATATGTTGACTCTCAATGAATATGTGACAGAAGTTTTTCAGTGAATATATTCTAAGGGAGGAAAATTTCTATATTCTCAGGGAGGAGAATGTCTAGATTTTAGGACACTGACAAGTTTAAAGTTTGTTATTAATCCTTCAAACTATACTACAGAACCATAGTAATAAAACATCATGGCACTGGCACAAAAGCAGACACATAGACCAATGGAGTACAATAGAAGATTCAGAAACAAATCCACACAAACAGTCAATTAATTTTTAACAAAGGGACCAAAACCACACAATGGAAAAAAGATAGCCTCTTCCTCAAATGGTTGCCTGTACTGGTTATCCATATGAAAATAAAAATGGAAATAAATCCCACTTTCTCATCCTGTATAAGAGTTGATGCAAAATGGATAAAAGACTTGGATATTAGGCCCAGAGACTTTGCAGTTACTTGAAGAAGTCATAGGACTAACACTCCAACATAGAGGCACAAGCAAAAACTTCCTCAACAAGATCCCAAAGGCACAAGAAATTAAAACAAAGACTAATACATGAGATTGAGTTAAATGGAAGAGTTTCTGTACAACAAAGGAAATTATCAAGAGATATCCCACATAATGGAGAAAGACCTTTACTAGTTGCTTTTCTGATAGAGAACTAGTATCTAGAATATACAAAGACTCAAGACACTCACCAAAATAAATAAATAAATAAATAAATAAATAAATAAATAAATAAATAAATAAATAAAAATAAATAACCCAATCAAAAAAATGAGCAAGTGAACTAAATAGATACTACATAAAGGAAAAAATACAGCCGGGCGTGGTGGCGCACACTTGTAATCCCAGCATTAGGGAGGCTGAGACTGGAGGATCCAGGTTCGCGGCCAGCCTCAGCTACCTAGTGAGGCACTCTGCAACTTAGTGAGACTCGGTTTAAAAAAAAAAAAGAATAAAAAGTAGGGCTGGGGGTGTAGCTCGGAGGTAGAATGCCCCTGAGTTCAATCCCCAGTACCACAAAAAAAAAAAAAAAAAGAAAAAGAAAAAATACAAATGGCCAATAAATATATGAAAAAATGTTTAATATCATTAGCAATCAGAGAGATGCAAATCAAAACTACCTTGAGATTTCACCTAACCCCAATTAGAATGAAAATCATTAAAAACACAAACAATAATAATGCTGGTGAGGATGTGGTGAATAGGGACTCGGATACACTGTTAGTGGGGTTGCGAATTAGTGCAACCACTTTGGAAAATAGTGTGGAGGATCCTTAGAAGAATGAGGATTAACCTATCAAATGATCCAGCTATACTACTTCTGTTCCTTTATGTAGTATCTGTTTTCTTCAAATAGTACTATAGTCATATATGAGAATACCAAATACCAATTTCAGTATTGTGTATGGGAAGGAAGAAAAAGCAGAGTAGGATACAGAGGGAAACACACCAAGTGCTATATGGTTGTATGTTTCTATCACTCTGAACTGCATTATGATGTGTAATTACAATTCAGGAATACAAAGATCAACCTTAGCATATTTTAGTCATAATATTGCTGGAAATATTATATGAAAAATCCTGCCACTTCAGGCAATAGTTATGATGAGACAAACTATTATTTTTTCCCCAAAAAATATATTCAGCATCACATTTTAGAATACTTCAATTCCTTCTTAAATATTTAGGCACATGCCTAAAAATCACCAAAAAAAAAAAATCACTTCCTAAAATGTGAAACATGAGAAGTACTGACCATGAACTCTATTTCTTTTCATTTATCAATAGTTTGTCTGTTTATAGATATGATCTGCTGGTACGATCATTTCTCTACAGGTATACAAGCAGAACACTGAAGCAAGATGAAAAACAAATGTATTTATCCAAGTGGAAAGTACATGTTATTTATGATACCATTTTTTATTTATTCAACAAATATGGTAAAAATGGCTTCAAAGGTACAGATCTATAAAAGCTATGCATACACACATAAACCAAAATGGCAATATTATGAGACAGATCTGGATATTTCAGTCCAAATGGATTATTCTGCTTGAAATATAAAAACTAAAACCAGATAAAGAAACTGATTCTTAGAGAACCTAAGAAGTTTGGCCAAATCACTCAATGAAAAGTATACTGCTGAAATTCTTGATCATTTCTGTCAGAAGACAAAATTTGCATTCATCTCCTAAGCAGGTTAGCTTAGCATTCATTGAAATGCAAGATTTGCAGTAGATTACTTTAGCTTTCATTATAAAGTATGGTACTCTCATATTGAATTAGGTTTGATGAAGTATTGCAAATAATTTCTTCCTCTGGCATTTTAATTTTTCTAACATATCTTCAATCTAGACAGTATTAGCATAAAATTTAACATTGGCATGCCATATATTTAAATTTACCTATTTAATCACATATATTTAATCAAGTTTTTATTTGAATATTTAAGTGAAATTATTTTGGTTAACATTCTGGTTCAGTCAGAGAAGAATTGGACAGCTACATATTGATTTCATGCCAGCACAAAATAATTATATTCATATGTTATTTAGCTGTTAGGTAATTTGTCTATAAAAATAGTTTTCATACTGAATAATTTTAAAGTCTAAATTCCTAAAACTTAAGTTTTGAAAATGTTTAGTATTTTATTTTATATAGAATGTATACTTATTAAACTAAAAGTTTGCAAATAAAATTAATATTTTTATTTTGTGTATTTAATAAATATGGAGTGCAGCTGGATGTGGTGGTGCACACTTGCAATCCCAGTACTTGGCATGCTGAGATCATAGAATCCAGGTTCGTGGCCAGCCTCAGCTACTTAGTGAGGCCCTCTGCAACCTAGTGAGACCCTGTTTCAAAATAAAGAATAAAAAATAGGGCTGGTGATGTAGCTCGGAGGTAGAATGCCCCTGGGTTCAATGCCCAGTCATGAAAAAAATGAATAAATAAATGAGGAAATATTCAAAAGGATGTCTCTATTTGATAAAATTAATTATTACTTCTCCTTTATATATTCTTCCATTTCCCAAATCTTCTTACACAACCTTAAAATATATTTATGTAAAAATTTTAACTCTAAATTTTTACTATGTTATTAGTATTAACAAATCTTTCTTATTTATCTTCTTCTTTCTGTCTCTCCATCTCTCTCCCTCCCTTTCTCTCTCTCTCTTTCTCTCTCTCTTACACACACACACACACACACACACACACACACACGAAAAAGCCAAAGTTTCCTTATCTTCATTGATCAGAGATAATATAAAATATATAAATGGAATGACTTATCAAAAATAAAAAATGTATTCATCAAAGTCTGGAGCCTTGGAAATCCAAGTTCAAGTCAGCAGAGATTTCTTATGTTGAGATACCATTTCCTGGTTCATGGAAAAGGCATTTTAACTAGGTGTGATGGTGCATGCTTGTAATTCCAATACTGGGAGGCTGAAAGAGTAGAATCACAGGTTGGAGACCATCCTTGGCAACTCAATGAGAGCCTGTCTAAAACTAAAATAAATAAATATATCTGTAAATAGTGCGTGTGCATAGGGGGGTTTGAGATGTCAGAGAAGGTGTGTTCTAGTTGTGGCCTTACCTGGTGGAAATAGCAAGGCAAGAGCTCTGCCCTTATTATATAATTTCTTCCTTAAACATCCACCTCCTTATACCTTAGGTATTGGTATGAATTTTGTGGGGTACGGCATCCCAAACACTGCACCCCTTATCAAGGTATATGATATTTCTTGATTGCACAGCTTCTGTTCTTTATGGGAAGGTTTGTATTCCCATGGTAGAGGCAGTGGTTAGAGATACATACATAATAGGCTGAAGACTGAAATACAAAAATATTTTTCATGATCACTGAGTGAGTATTCAGTAGGTGACATGTGGCTAACAAAGGTCAAGTTAGGAAGCTACATTTTGATTTGATGTGTTTGTCTCAAAAGTAGTATAGGGAATTTCTACTGAAGCTCTAGATTCACAGTTTACCTTCCCAGTGCAGCACATTAAGTAGTAGTTTCCCTAGGTTTCACTTGTCAGGATAGAAGCTTCTCTATGAATAGTTGTTTTATATGTATTCCATTGCATAAGTACTCAGTTGACTTATCTAGGTCCTCTGTAGTGCAATTCTTCTTCATTCCAAGTGGCAGTTAGAGAAAACTAATGCTGAAGGATACTTAAGCAAGATGAAAAAAGCACAGTAGTAGGATTTTGCTTTTCTGAAACTGCAGGCTCATTTTATCTAGTCCTTAGGGAAAACCTTACTTTATTTTCCAGAAACTCTTGAACACTTCTCTACTATCAAATAGAAATAACCCCTAGCATGTTTTTCAAACTCAAAGGAAATATTAATGCATTAAATATCTCTCAGTTTAAATGAAAACTTGGCATTGCCAGAAACTTTCTATACTTACACAAAAGAAATTACATTCCAATTGCATTCTTAATAAATATGGAGAGCACAGAGGCATTCCCTGGGAAGATGGAGCATTAGATCATATATCCACAAATTGTCCCTTTTAATGCACTTAAGTTAATAAAATTACCAAAGAAAGAGATTGCAAATTTTTCATGTACAGGAAAACTGGAAAAGTTCTCACTGTAAATGCCTACACCATATACTGAGATTTGAAAGGCACTTCTAGAGGATATCAAAAGGCAATAAATAACTCTCCAGCAGTGGAGTGTCAAGTTCTTATAAGCATGCAGAAGAGATTTTGAAAGGACTTCAGTAATAATCCTTTTGAAAATCACAGAGCAGTCAGGATTAAAGAAGTCAGTTATCCAAATGAGTTTTTGTTTGTTTGTCTCCACTTGACACCCCACAAAGAAAGCATTTAATATTAAAGAAAGACTCATTTTGCAGCTTGAAATCGGAGATTATGGGACCCATGAAGATGTGACTCTTGACTTGCATAGTGAATTACTTTATGCTTCCTCACAAATCAAGACTATGAGCAGTATGGGCCTCTGTACTTCAGTATCTCACAAAAGTAGTTATTTGGTAGATAAGAGAAAATTAACTGGTGACAATGATAACTAAATAATGAAAAACTTACATCTTACAAAGTGGCAAAGTCAACCCACTGATAAATGCTATACATTTAGAAATCAAACATTTTTGTTTCTATCACTTCATCACATTAGTTCAATTTTTTTTTCAGTACTGGGGATGGAACCCAGGGGCATTCTACTTGTGAGCTAGAATCCTGGCCCTATTATTATTCCTTTTTTATTGGTGCATTATAATCATACATCTTTGTTAGGTACAATCTGGTAAAGGCATACATGCACACATTTCTCATTTAACTCTTCCCCAATTCCTGCCCCACTCCCGCCTCTCCCTCCTTCTCAAATTCAGTTTAGTGATCGACTTCGATATGTTTGTGAAAGTACATCATGTGCATTAGGGTTTTTCCCTCCTTCTATGACCTTCAGTTGAGTCATCTTCTTTGCTCATCTGATGTTTCTCTGCCTTTGTCTAGAGTCTCTCTTATATCCAACTTTCTCCCTAGCTTCTGTATATTAGGACGAACATGTGATTTTTTTTCTTTTTTATTTTTTGTGACTGACTAATCTCACTTAGCATAATGCTTTCCAGTTGCATGCATTTCCCTGCAAATGATATGATTTTGTTCTTTATGGCTGAGTAAAATTCCATTGTGTACATATCCCATAGTTTTGTAATCCATACATCTGTTGATGGACATCTTAGCTGGCTCCATATTTTGGCAATTGTGAATTGTAAGGCTATAAACATAGATACATATGCATCGGTCTGATAGTTTGGTTTCCATTATTTTGGTTAGATACTCAGAAGTGGTATTGCTGGATCATATGGTAGGTTCATTCCCATTCATCTGAGGATCCTCCATACTAGACACGTCACAAAAGAAAAAATACAAATGGCCAAAAAATGTATGAAGAAATATTCAACATCATTAGCAATCAGAAAAATGCAAATCAAAACTACCCTGAAATTTCACCTAACCACAATTAGAATGGCAATCATCAAAAACACAAAGAACAATAAATACTGGTGAGGATATGAATAAGTGGGAACCCTAGTGCATTGTTGGTGGGATTGGAAAAACACTTTGGAAAACAATATGAAAGATCCTCAGACTAATTGGAATGAACCTACCATATGATCCAGCAATACCACTTCTGGTATCTACTAAAAGAATGGAAATCAAACTATCATACTGATGCAATTTTATTCTTTATTGTGAAACAACGTCTCACTAAGCTGCAGAGGGCCTACTAAGTAGCTGAGGCTGGCCGCAAACCTGCAATCCTCCTGATCAACCTCGCAAGTGCTGGGATTACAAGCATTAGCCACCATGCCCAGCTTTTCCATTTCTTTTTGACATAACAAATAGGCTTTCAGATTGAGCTTTTTCATGATCCACTGACATAGTAACACTCAATTTCTCAAAGGCAAAGAACATGTGGTGAATTAATAAATGGCCACTATTATTGTTGAGCAAATTGCAGAGCTTAATAGAGTTGTTTGCCTTAAATATATTTTATCAATTAAATAACTAAGTGGTAATTCTTATAAGTAAAAAGGAAAGTGTTTGCTGTATAAAGGCTTAACATAATATGATGTCTAATAGCTCAGTCCTTATTTGAGTTACCATTCTCTTTTGAGTTTTGCTGTAAGAAGTTCTTGATAGTAAATGGATAATGCGTAATACACCTTTGCAGGATCAGAGAAATTTGAAAGAGGCTGATTTCAAGGATGGTATCTGGTAGTAGATTAAGAATGGAACTAATCAGGATAAGAGGAAGTGAGAGACTGAGGAGAGAGAGACAGAGAAAGAGACAGCTTTGCTATTGAGAAGAATGCTTTAGATTCCTACCTAGTAATTGTCTGGGTGGCCCATGTATACCACCAGGTGGGGGCCTTTTCCATCATGTTGGTGGTAAACCAGGGTGATCTCCCTTCCTTATCTGAAAGTAAGGTATGGACAACCCAATTTCCCATACTTTCAGCTCAGATAATTCAAATGCTAAAACGAAAATAATATTTACTATTTCTCACAATGTTTGCTTTGTGCATTTAAATTAATAGTGGTTTTTTCTAAGTATCTGGGTAGCATACATATAAATCAAACATACAGCATATATATGCCACTCATGTGGGAAGGCATGCACTCTGGGATACAGGAAGAGTAACATCTGACCCTGGTAACTGAAGGAGATCAGCACATTCAAACCTTGATCTTTTAAACAAAATAGCAAAAATGTGCTACAGAGGAGATAAATGACTCCCCAGAGAGGAGGCAAAGGAAATACTCCTTTGTGCATTTTTAGTGTTCATTATAAAAGGGAGAAATACTTATCCCTGTAACTCCCTGAGGAAATGCACTGGGGAGTAAAGATTATAGGCAGGAGGATGAGTTCAGGGAAATTTCCATCTCAGTGAGTGTCTATGATAGATAGTAAATCCAGTGATAATTGTCATGCACTCTGGGTGTCTTTCTTTCTACTAAGCCTGGTGAGAATACCTTATACCTCCTGGCATAACTGTTTTGTTCCACCTGAGCCTAATGGAGATTCCAAAATTTACAAGAGAAGTTAAAGGGAAAGAAAAATGTGACAGTACAAAAAAGAAAAACTATTCTTAATGAAACTTTTTTAATGAAATTAATTCTTGTTTCCTAATTTCATAATGTTATATGAAATATTTTAATATTCTGAAATATCTCATCATGAAAAATGGTGATCTCATTTTTTACCTTGGTTACTGATTTGCTATTATGATGGAAGTTCTTTATATATATACTGTCATTTTCAAAAGAGTGGATTGAAGAACTTATCAAACAATAGAAGAAAAATGACATCACTTTGGCTGTGAAGAACTTAATGGTCATAATCTGTGCAGAGATTATTTGTTTCAATGAATATATGGTGATGAAAGGTAATTTGATATAGATTTATAATTTATACCTAGAAAATCTATACACTATTTGATATATTTAACATTCTTATATGTACTTCTTCTGCCTTAGATAAATATAAACTCTTCACTGTATTTTAATTGCATTTAATATAAATAATTACTATCAGTTTTCATAACTAGAGTTCTCATAAACTATGTAAATATAACAGAGAAGCACCATAATTAAAACAGTAGTTGGATGTACTATATATAAACTTTTCCTTTGTCTACGCCAAAGGGCTTATATATGGAATTTTTATAAATATTATCACACCAGCATCCTGAAATTAAACAGTGTGATTACGTTATTACATACACATAGCATAATGCCAGGGATAGTACTGTCTGCACATGGGTCTAGCTAATCTCCAAAGTAGCTGCTCTATCTCGACTACAGCTAAAACTATTTCTTTTTATTTTCTCTTATTGGTGCATTGTAATAATATATATTGATAAAATTCAGAGTGATAAATGCATGCATGCACACAAAACTTGGTGAGCCCTCTCCCAGTTCCCATTCTACTCTCTCTTCCTCCCCATCCTCCTGCAATCAATACAGTGATTGGCATTAACAAATTTGTGTATGTACATCATGTTCATTGAAATGTTTACTTCTTAAAATCTTCCACCCTCCTCCTGTCTCCCTCAGTTAAGTCCCTCCTTCAGTCTCCTAAGGATTCTCCTTCGTTTGGAGTCCCTCCTGTGTCATAAATTTTCCCTAGCTTCCACATATGACAGTAAACTTCTGACCTTTCACTTTTTGTGATTGACTAATCTCACTTAGCATAATATTTTCCAGTTCCATCCATTTATCTGTAAATGACATAATTTAGTTTTTTATGGCTAAGTAGAATTCTATTGTGTGTATATTCAATAATTTTGTAATCCATTCATCTGTTGTTCATGGACACCTAGGCTGGTTCCATATCTTAGCAATTATGATTTGTGCAGCTATAAACATAGATATGCATGCATTACTATAGTAGTTTGACTTCAATTCTTTTGAGTAGATACTCAGGAGTAGTATATCTGGGTTATATGGTAGGTCCATTTCTGTTCTTCTGAGGATTCCCCATACTGTTTTCCAAAGTGGTTGCACTAATTTGCAATCCCACCAACAATATATCAGAGTTCCTACTTCTTCATGTCCTCACCAGCTAACCCAAATTAGAATGACAATCATTAAAAACACAAACAAAAATAAATACTAGATAAAACTATACCTATTTTTCTGTTTTATTCATTTGCTACCTTTCATTTTTTTGGTTTTTCATTGCTGCGTACCCAGTGCAGGCTTCATGCAAACCAGGCAAACACTCTATGTCTGAACTATCCTCTCAGTCTAAACTATTTCTAGTTTTACACTAGTAGTGGTAATTCAAGTTTATTAATTCTAGCAGTCAAAATCTATAATATCAAAGATCTTGAGGTAAGTATATTGAAAGTATCTAAGTATTTTAGTTTTTTCCCTGTGAAAACTGGAAATTTATTTCAGAGGTTTGGTGTCAATGTTAATCTTCCTTGTAGATAGGTACAGACCATCATTCATATATATTAGTTGATACTATTATGTCAAGCAGAATTATAAAATATTCAAAACTGATTCCACTTGTGCACATTTCCCAGGGCTTCAATACAAACATTTGCTGTTGATGCATACATGTATGAAAAAGTTGTCTTATTAGCTAAAAGAGGTCAGGTTATATGTTGGTAATTTACCATGCATCTTTCTCATATTAATTCAAACATAAACTTTGTAATGCTTTGCTGTCTTACTAGTTAAGATTAATTTATAAATTGGACATTGATTGCCATGTCACATTATTTCAAGCATGGGAGGAATACCCATGTGATCTAGAAATTTTCAAACCATTGTTGAGATTTGCTCAGATATCCAACTTAGTTTTCATGTCCTTACATATGTTAAATTGTAATTGATGTCTTAAATTATTTTAGAAATTTGCTGTACATCTCCTAATTTTTTTAATTTGCCTAAAGCAAAAACCAAGGATACAGAAGTGAAACTTGTCAGAGATTTAAATTTCTCCCAGTTATTTAAAAGGGTATTTTACTCTGACTTAGTGATTTGTTTATTCAAGAGCGAATGCTGCCTTTCTTCACATTTACTTAACAAAATCTGTGTACTTTCTATCAGCTACTTGTTTAAACAGTGGGATAGACATATAGTAAACTTTGTTTTCATATTTTGAGAACTTTAATATAATGAGGGGCTTGATTTGTACAAAGAAAAAGCACAAGTTATATAAGAAAAAGAAAAGAAATACATAGATAACTGCCACATTATGTAAACTACAAATATCATAGTTTTGTGGAGAAAAAGGGAGGAAATGAAAAATTATCTGAGTATGACTAAAGACTTAAAAAGATTGGGTGAAAAAAAGAAAAGTAAATGTGTACACATCAGAAAAGAAGGTGACATGACTGTTTATACACACAGCTATTACAAACTTACAAAATTAATTTCAAGAACTAATAAGTGATTATAGAAATGTTGTAGTATTCAAAGTATATATGAGAAGGTAAATTGCTTTCTTATATGCAGTAATAAAATAAATAAAATTTGAAATAGAAAGCAGTATCATTTTTATTAGTATTGGTAAAATAATGTATATATGTATATTTAATATGTATAAAAGTATACATGTATACTTTTATATATACATGTATATATTTCATAATATATGCACATATACACATGCATACACATGTATATATGTATATTTTTCACATGTGTAAAAATATACATACATATATTTCTTAAAATATATGAGCATACATAAGTACACTTGTATATGATATATATATGGGGATATTAAAAAATATTTGGTACAAGAAAGATAAAAAAAGAAGAGATATTGCAAACTTATGCATAAAAACTTGATTTAAAAGCCAGGCATTGTGATGCACACCTGTAATTTCAGCTAATAAGGAGGCTGAAAGAGGAGGAGTGAAAGTTCAAGGCCCAGGGTGTAGTAATTTAATGAGACTCTGTTCCAAAGAAGCTAGAGGTGTATAAGAGATACACTTTCCACCCAGATGCAACTCCCAGTACTATAAACAAGAAAAAGAAGACAAAGAATAAGAAATAGAAGAAGACTCCACATTGTTAAGATACTCATATCTCGAAATCTATCTATAGGTTTAAGGCAATTTGAATCAAAATATCAGGTAGTTATTTTGTGTATAACAATAAATGATTCTTAAGTTCATTTACAGAAGCAAAAATGGCCAGGATAGTGAAGACAATATTGAGTAGAATGAAGTTGGGGAAAGGAAACTACCTGTCCTTAAGGCTTACTATAATGCTACAGTACTCACAATAGTTTGGTATTGATGGAAGAACAGACACATACATCAGTAGAGTAGGACAGAGTTCCCAGAAATAGGACACACTAATACTAATCTTTAGCAAGAAAGCAAAGACATTTGAATGAAAAAAGCATAGTCTTTTCAACCTATAGCACTGAAACAAGTACACATCCACATTACAAAAAATAAATAAAAGAGAAAAAGAAAAAAAGATAATGAACCTAGATACAGAGCTTACACATTTCACAAAAATTTTCTCAAAGTGATTCATAGAACTAAGTATAAAAATGTAATTCTATACAATTCTTAAAAGATAAGAAAAAAATTGAGGTTGCCTTAGATCTGGAGATGACTTTTAGATTATAATGAAGAGTTAGGTGTTGGTAAGCAGTGAGGGAACAGGACTCATGGAAGATAAAGATTAAGGATAACAAAATCCTAACTGCCCTAAGAAATAAGGTGGTTACATGTTGTTCATTGAACCTGAACGCTGAAAATTAAATGTGGATAAGTGGAGCCAAGATGTCAAGAACCACCAGGCATGGTAGTGTATTCCAGTAATCCTTGTACTTGGGAGACTGAGATGACAGGAAGATCACAGGTTCATGTTGAGAAGAGGAAGAGAAGAATGTGATGAGAATGGGATTATTAAGACAGTGATCTTTTTTTCTGTATAATACTGGAGTAGTGGATATTTGATATTATGCATTTGTCAAAATGTCATAATATGTATGACAGAAAGGATGTATCCTATTGATAACTGTTAACTTTATTGAAAAGTACAAATATTTATTAATTTATTGAAAAGTACCAATATTGATTAATTAACTTTAACCATTGGACCAGCTAATTATTAAAAGAGAAAACTGCATGATGAGTGGGAATGAGGATTATGAGAACTCAATGTAAATATAAAACTGCTCTATAAATAAGTTTTATTAGAAAATAATTGAGTTGTACTTTTAAGATATAGAGATCTGAAAAGAACATTTTTCTTTTTTTTTTAAACAAAGCAATAATAAAGCAAGGAAAATCTTAATATTAATAACTTTCTTGAATTCATAGAAAGTTAAATTTATACACCTACTAATCCTAAATATAAGGAGAGAGAGAGGTGACCCCAAAATGAGGCAAGAGAGGAGAATTTGCCTGTGACTGATACCTTTGGGTTTTTGGAAAATAATTCCATTGTTTATATAAAAATAATTACTTCTGCAGACATTATTTGCATATGTGAGAATATGATGCTATTTTCAACATCTTGTATGGAGAAGGGGGAGCGTGAGGAGAGAGCTGGGGTTAATTCATCAAGTGGTGTGTGCATGTATGTCTCTATCACTATAAACTACATTATAATGTGAGACTATAATGTACCAATAAAAGTATAAAGAATAATAAAATTTGCTAAGTTTACACATGAACTAACATGGATATATGAACTTCTGGAGACTAAAGACAGAGGAAATTTGTATGCATTGGCAGGTTCTTTTCTATTGACTCTACCAGAGCTCTCAAACCGTCTTAGGGCCGGATGTTGGCTTGCAGGAGATGCTGCTTCAAGGAAGGCAAAAACCAGGACGAGTTCCTTCCTCCCTTATTCTCCTATAGAACAAAACCCATGAGCCACTAGGCAAAGGGCATCCACTACTGTCATCTTTATGGAACTGATTAAAACTTGATGTAACTAGAGGAAGAGAACAGAAACAAACAAACAGACAAACAACAGTATTTTCAGCCTGTACGGGAGTGGTGGTAATGAATCCTGGGCTCTGACTTACAGCTGGCAGCAGAGAGAAATCTCTTAAGAAGCCTCTATCCAACACTCAAGGATAGGTGCCTGCTTAAGACAAAGATATAATCAGAGTAGCAGAGAAGTCCCCACCACACCATGTTTTTGACACAAGGCTAATAGACTGTGAAGTAACAAGAAAAAAATGGTCTTACTGTTATACTCTCCAAAAAAATCATCAGAATGTGTAAATAATGAGAAACAAATGTATGTGAACATAATAAATAAAGCAAACATACTAAGCAACAACTAGATAAATGGAAAATAAATAAATAATACTTTTTCCAAGCTGGAAAACATGGAGTGTGTTTTGTCTTTTACATGGAAAGAAAGGCACTGAGGGCTATGAGTTATGTTCATCCACCAATTCTGAAAGCTGAAACCTTATTCCCAGGAACTGAGAATGTGACTATATTTGAGGCAGGATCTTTAAAGAGATGATTAAGATAAAATGAACCCACTGAAGTCGGCCCTAATCAATTCTTGTTGCTGGCATTATAAGAGCAGGAAATTAAGTCACAAATGAGGTACCAGGGCTACACAATCCAGAGGAAGGGTCACCTGAAAAGGAAGGAAGAAGTTGCACCTGCAACCTAGAGAGAGGCAGCAGAGAAAACCAAACCTGTCAGCACCTGGATCTGGGACTTCTATCCTCCAGGACTGTAAGCAAATAAAGTTTTATTTTTTATTATTTTCATCTCCACACTCTGTGGTATTTTGGTACAGCAGCTCCAGAATACTAAAAAAAAAAAAAAAAAAAAAAAAAAGCTTATGTGATTTATCATTACCTTCCATGATCAGGTACATATATGGCATGTCTGTAGAAAAAAAGAGTCCTGATTCTTCTCTTATAACTCTCCCAAAGATACATATACTTTGATAGAGAAAACCACCTGTTGGGAAAACAGGCCATTTGCCTGTGTAGAGAGGTCAGTGGAAAGACAAAACTAGTTTCACTGCAGCTCTCATGAATTAATGGCATTTTCATATCACAATGAAATAACAAATATTTTACTTTCTCTGTTCCACACAGAGGACCCATAGAGAATATGAATAGATTCTGAAGACAGTCATCAAAAAATTCTGATGATCTTTACCACACACAGTCATTTGCCTCAGTGACTCCACAGGTCTTGTTAGGATCTCTTCACAGATATCCTGAATTTCTTCTGCTGCATCTATCTGGTAAGAGTAAGTAATCATGAGTAATAAGCGCTTGAATATCAGGAATAATTTCTAAGGGAAAAAAACATTACTACTCTATTAAATTCACTTTGAAATAGTCCAAAATAGATTTGTTTCTATGATACATAATTGTAGTTGTATAAAGGATAAATCTCCCCAGAACTAAAGTGTTCTTGTCATGAAAATAAATAAAACTGAAAGTATCCCAAATACCAATGTTTACCCCGATCTATGATTTGTTGCAGGAGAAAGACACAGTACAATCACAGTATTAAAGTAAACATATGTACCAAAGCCAAAATTGTCTCACAATAATAGGTCCAAAAAGGGCAAGACAAAGTCCAACTGACCTAAGTTCTATACCAGGGTGCATTTTCTCTACTGAATAATGAACCCTTAATTCATACACAAAACATATAAGATCCTGGTCCTCTAAATGGAGTTTCAACAAGAGTTTCTTATACATGGTTACCATGTAGTTATATTCTTGAAATGTAATCATCCCAAAGTCAAAGTCCTCTAAGAGTCTTATGGAAACCTGGTGTTGAAAACATTAAATTTTACCTGAGTTTTGCCTCCAGGAAAATAGCCAGGATTGGAAATCTCTTCACCCTATTTAATTCCGAGAAAAGGCTTATTGAAAAGAACCACCCTTTCTCATATGATAGAAGTTTTGTGGATCATACCTTGTTTAAAAAGGACAACATCTGCCACAGGCACTTCAAATACCTATTTTTGCTTCAGAAATGATTCACTAAACTGTACCTGATGATCAAATTGGACAAAATGCCTGCTAACTTGATATGACCAAACCTTGCTTTCCTATTTCTCTGTAAACCTTAAACTTTGAGGGTCCTCTGAGATTTATCAAGTAAAACAAGTTCCCCTGCCAAAAAAAAAAAAAAATCAAGAATGTACTATTCTCATAGAAAAATTTTTCTTAACCCATTAAGTTACAAGTATTCTATTTTGTGAATATGTCAACAAAATTAGCACACATGCATTGAAATATGTTGGAAATCATGATCTAGAACTTACATAGAACTTATGTATTCTTTATTATCTTTAAGAATGAAAATAATCTGGAGGGAAACACACTGGGTGCTGGGCGCATGTTCATTTCTATTACATTGAACTTCAATATAATATATACTTACTATGGATCAATAAAGATTTATTTTTAAAAAAGGATGAAAATAGATTGTCCTATAAATAGAGCAGTGGAATTAGCTAGTACTTCTACATATATAAGCTGCCCTATAAATATGATGTTATGCAAATATGATATCTGGGATCCTGGCACAAAATGGGCTAATTACCCGATCACACCAACTATTCATCCCACTCCTCCAACCTGGTTCTTTGTAGACCGGTTTACCCTTATTTATGAAAGATGTCCTTGTCTGCCTACTTTTATGATGCTTAAAGATTTATGATCTGAGTGTTCTCTTTATTCCAGTAGTCCACCTCCCCTGAGTACAATATTCACAGTCCCCTATAGCAAAAGTCCTTTTTGAATAAAATATCTTCTTACTAAAATCTGGATTATTTGCTGTTTGACAGAATAAGTATTTATTCTCAAGGCTCTTAGTACACACAGCTGCCATGATGGTACAATCTGTCACAAAACAATATGATTAGTAGCATTTTAGTATTTTTCATGCCATATGGCAGCTAAGGTACATTTAGAGCCTGATGGAATTAATTCTTTATAAGGGTAAAAAGGAAGAAGAATTTTAAAACAATGATAAGTTAACAAGAACAGAGACAATAGAACCTGTAATCCTAGCAGAATGTGGTGGCACATGCCTGTATTCCCAGTACTTGGGAGGCTGAAACAGGAGGATTGCAGATTTGAAGCCAGCATCAGCAACTTAGCAAGACTCTCAGAAACTTAGTGAGGCCACTTTTCCAAATAAAAAATAAAATTTAGCTAGAGGTGTAGTTCAGAAGTAGAATGCCCCTGGTTCAATTCCTAGCACCACTCACCCCCTACACACACACACAAACACACACACAAACACACACACAAACACACACACAAACAGAAGCCTAAAATTGAGAAGAATTATATTTCCAGTGATAATATACTAGATATTATTTTCATATTATTCCATCCACTTTAATAATTTTATAATTTATTCTCCAAAGTGAAAAATGTACAAAAGACTACTTTAAAAAATAACATGGTTTTTAATACTTTTGTATATTTGATGATATAAAAACCTCTTAAAATTATCCAACTATTCCCTGAAAAAATAATAAAAATAAAGGTCTATGAGACTGATCTAAAAGTTCCCCTTTACTTAATATGTGTTAGGAGACAATGAGATACTGTCCATGCTCAATAGATGCAACAGTAAAATATCCATACATATGGTAGAGCTTAGAAATGTAGCACTTGGATATATAAAGTGTGCTCAAATATACCACCTTCAGCTAAACTTATGCTATGCTAATGGAAAATGCAATAAAAGCACTCATGAATAAGAAATTTTAAAGTACAATTTCCTAGAATATTAAAATGACAAATATGTGGATAAAAACCTAACATTTGAATAAAATATGTATATAAATTACCACATTTTCTTTGGCAAGTGCTCTGTAAATGCTTTAAATTTAAAATTCCAAGGATTATCACTCTAATGTAATTGAGACTTAGAGTCCAAGAGAGAATATAGTTCATTTATTATTTTTAATTTAAATTTGTTCATGTTGGCTAACAATTTAACATATAACAACAAAAAAAGCCATTAATACTGCAGAATGAGAAAACACCAAACAAAATAGTAAATGACTACATGAGTAGAAGAAAATAAGATGACATAAGACACAGTATATAGAGAATTTATTTATTTATTTATTTATTTATTTATTTATTTATTTATTTATTTATTTATTTATTTGCGGTACCGGGAATTGAACTCAGGGGCATTCTACCTCCGAGCTATACCCCCAGCCCTATTTTTTATTCTTTATTTTGAAACCGAGTCTCACTAAGTTGCGGAGTGCCTCACTAGGTAGCTGAGGCTGGCCGCGAACCCGGATCCTCCGGTCTCAGCCTCCCAAATGCTGGGATTACAAGCATGCGCCACCACGCCCGGCAGAGAATTTAAACTTCATATCATAAAAATTATGGCATTTCAATTGGGTCACAAAGAAAGTTACAAATATATATTTCACATAAAATTTTTAACTAGCACAAAACAAACTAAAAACTAGAAATGACCAACCATAAATATTTAAAAAATGAAACATATAATTATCTAAATGATAAGAAATATAAAATTATTTTCTCAGTAATAAAAACATGATCAGAGCTGATCATGGTAGCACATGCCTGTAATCCCAGTAGTTAGGAGGCTAAGACAGGAGGATTGCAGTTTGGAGTCTAGCCTCAGCAACTTAAAGAGATCCTGTTTCAAATTAAAAAAAGAAATTAGAGGCCTGGAGGTATAGTTTAGAGCTAAAATTCCCTAGATTAGTTCAGTCCCCAGTACACCAAAGCAAACAAACAAAACATGTAGAGAGGTAGATGACTATTATGGCTTACCTGCAAGTCATATTTAAGTGACAAATCCATGTATTTATAAATATAAATACATACATAGCAACAAAGATACAAATCAGAAACATAAAATTATCAAGAAGTACTGATAAAAACAAAAAATCAAATATAATATGTTAAGAAACAGTAATCATATACTCTAAAATAGATCCTGAATAAACTATTTTCTAGTTTCAACTACTAAATGTAGAATTGTAAAATAAGCTAGATATTTAAAAATAAGTTAGAAATACCTTCTCTTAGATGTTAATTGGGTAAAAGATAAACCCCAAACATAAAAGGCTTTGTATAAAATAGTATAGTTAAGGAAAACATAATGAATAGTGTGAACAGAAGTTCTGAAGAAATTTCATCTATATTAAAGATCCTGTAGACTTTTGACCTCAACTGACTAGATCATCTTGATTTGTGAAGAGATGGAAAGTTGAAGGTTAAAAGACAGAATTATCTTGGCCTATCTTAGGCCTTTTAATATAAGCCAATTACCCTAACTTTTGTATCTGACCTAACATTGTTCTGACAGATAAATTCTCATAATATATCACTAGGCTTAGCAGACATTTATTCTCCACCAGCCCTAAAGCTAAAAGAGCTTATAAGACCTAACACTTATATAAGGAATTTATTTTTACCTTTGTATAGCTTACCTACCTCATGTTCCCACCAATGCAATGGGCAAATTTATTGATTCATGATTTTATTTTGCCCAATGACTATAAAAGTTCATGTAACCTTTTCCATGGTGGAACATTCAGGGTAAATTTAATCCGTGTTCCTGGGCCATGATCACACTTATACGGCTCAGAGTAAAACACTTTTATTATTTCTTTTAACATGATCACACTTATATGGCTCAGAGTAAAACACTTCTATTATTCTTTTATGTTAACAATATTGTGGAATCTAATCCAAATTACATTCAAAAGATATCATATAATAACTTTTTAAATAAACAGATGGATTTGTTGATATACAATTTGTTTTTCAATGATTTTTAACAGTTAGCCATCAAGTTGAAGTTTTCTATATCAACAAATGTTCTACAACTTTTGAAATGAAAAGCAACAATAAAATAGGTTATCTTTTATTAGTTAATATTCAAACCATAATAACCACTTAATTTTCTCGAAATTTATGTTTCTATTACCCAAATTTTATATTTAAATCTGAACTCTCAATATGTTGGTGTTAAGAGGTGGGCCTTTGAGAAATATTTAGTCCATGAGAATAGAGCCCACATAAAGGGGGCTAATATCCTTATAAAAGGCCAGCCTCAGTAACATAGCAAGACACTGTTTAAAAATAAAAATAAAAAGTGCTTGATGTAGCTCAGAGGTAGAATGCTCCTAGGTTCAATGCCCAGTACATACAATAAAAAAAAGAAAGAACAAAAAGGATTATAAAGAGTTATTTCTATTCTTTCCTTCTACCAAGTAAAAGAATCAAGTTGGAAATTTCCAATTAGGAAAAGTACCTGATTATACTGGAACCCATATCTTTGGTTTCCAGTATTGTGAAAAATATTTTTGTTGTTTCTAAGACAATGGTATTGTGTTATAGTAGCTAAAATTAAGGTAAATTGTGCACTAAAAGATTAAGGTGTCATTGATTGAAGTTTATCTAACAAATTATTTAATAAGCATTGAAATGATAATATACAGCTGTAGATTAACATTAAGTAACATTCGGGATTATATTGAAATATAACACAAAAACTTAATATTGAAATGTCTACATACATTCTGATAATTGAAAAAAATAAAAATATACTTAGAAAAAGACCAAGTAAACTAAAACTTAAAATATTTTTATTTCTCTTGACTTCACTTTTGCTTATTTATTTTTTATTATTGCTCAGTTTGAATGATTATTGCATTCATTATATATGTTATATATAAATTACCAAACAAAGTCAGGATTAGATGAGAATGGTCATGAGCTTTGCTCTCAGATTGCTTGTGGCAATGTGCTTATGAGTAAACAGTGCCAGAATTCTGGGTAGGCAATTCTTACTGAACGTTAATTGGCAGCAAGCGTTGTTGTACTTCTGTTGATCCTAATTCCAGAGTAAGTAATTACATGTGATTACCTACAATCTTATTTTCATTAGCAAAGCTGATGCTTCCCAAAATAGTGAGGTCTGTTCTCTGGTAGATTGTCAAAGTAATATTCTTAGAACATAGTATTTATTCTTATCTCCCCTCAAACTAGTTATGTTATTGATAAAATCTGCTTAGTATAGTTGCTTTAAGAATCTACATTGGTACTGCTATTTTAAAAATATGCTATTTTCCTTTTAATAAAATTCACAGAGAGTTCAAAAGTCATGATGTCTATTATGTTTATTCCTCAAATTAAAAGCAATAAACAGCCGGGCGTGGTGGTCCACGCTTGTAATCCCAGCATTTGGGAGGCTGAGACCGGAGGATCCGGGTTCGCGGCCAACCTCAGCTACCTAGTGAGGCACTCCACAACTTAGTGAGACTCGGTTTCAAAATAAAGAATAAAAAATAGGTCTGGGGGTATAGCTCGGAGGTAGAATGCCCCTGAGTTCAATCCCCAGTACCGCAAAAAAAAAAAAAAAAAAAAAAAAACAATAAACAACAACAAACATATGGGTTGAGTTAAACTTTACTACTTAAGTAGATATTTCAGTCTTATGAAAATAAGATGTTATGTTAAGTAAAATAGAAACAAACTATTTGATATAGCACAATTAAAATGTTTTTTTCTTTCTCTGATAAATATATAGCATAGATTTTACAGAGAGAATTTTAAAGACCATTTTATAACAACTTTTGACCTAACTAAATTCTAGATAAAGCTAAATGACTGGATGAGTGAATTCTATTTTTTCTGACCTTAGAAATATTTTTTCCATTGTCAAGAAGTCAGAGACTAACTTGTCTTCCATAAAGTTCAAAAGTTGAAGCCTTAACACCCAATGTGACTGTATTTAAAGCTCAGTCTTGTAAGAGATCATAAAGATGAGGTTCTAATCTGACAGGATTAGTGAACTTAGAAGAGTAAGATAAATGTCTTTCTCCATGTTCATGCACTGGTGTCCATCTGCGAATCCAGAGAGGGGACTCTTGCTAGATTCCGACCCTGTTGAGACCTTGGTCATAGATTTCTAGTCTTCAGTACTGTGAGAAAATAATTTTCTATTATTTAAGCCATCTGGTGCCGGGGGCCAGCCCTCAAAGGGGTAAAGCCTGGGGGTCCCTCGTTAGGTGGAGATTGAGACGAGGTCAAGAGCAAGTGAGAGTATGCTTACACACCATGTATGTTAAGACACATCTGTTTTAATTCATCTCATGAGTGATATTTATGCTCATTACAACAAGGTATACAAAAACAAGAATTTTTACAGCCTTGTTTTCCCTAGAGTTAAGTGGGTACATTTTTAACTAGGAAGGCTATTTCCTATAATGTTTGCTAAGATTAGGGGAGCAGCAGAAGTTTACAAAAATACAAAAGTGTAAATGAATTATACTTTTTGTAGAGAGCAGGATTAGAGGTTAACAGCGAAGGAGGAGTAGGGTTAAAGGTTAAAAGCGAAGAAGAACTATTCATTAGATAAATCTTTCCTATTTGCTTAGGCAGCTAGAAGGTAGCTAGTTAATAAGTTTTAGGTAAGTGGAGAGTTTGGCAAGTTCTCTGTCTTGAAGCTTCCTTTACTTATGATAAGAAACCTAAGTTCTCTTGACTCAGTTGCCGGTATTTGTAGAGTTAATGGATACCTTTGAGCCAGGCCTAGGACTTTGTACTCCTTGATGACTCAAGCCGTACAACATTCTGAGCCTCTTAAAAAATCTTTTAATGTGGGAGCAAAGCCCAAATTTCCAGAATAAAATAACATAAAGTGAGAAAATAATGTAAAGTGAGAAATGTCACATGTCCCTTATTTAGCAGGCCTAGCCTTGCTCTTAGACCTTACTGGTTAAGGTAATGCTGCAATCTGGCTTTGAAAATTTGTTATAGCAGCCTAAGTGGGCTAAGACACAAAATATTAACACACACACACACACACACATACACATATATATACATACATATGTATATATATAATAAAGATGATATAAAATTATATATATAATATAAAATTATATACTATATATATAATTTTTTTTTACTATTCTCAACCCTAGTACAAAGACATGTAAAAGTAAGAGGACATTTTTGAAGAGATACAGTTCAAATGTAAATAATGGAAACTAAAAAAGCCATGTTGAAGTTTCTAAGAAATATGTTAGATATTAACATGCATAGCTATTTTAAAACTCGCTGATTCATACTCCTAGAACATATTTGGGAAAGAAATTAATCCATTAGCTCAACAAAATAAAAATGCATATTAAACATTCATTGCTTGGAAACTATTATAACTGTGAAGTATAAATAATTATAATATGTATGCATAGTAAATTAGAAACAAATATGACATATTGTTGTGTAAGAAGAGAATGCAGTCACAGCTGAGCAGTTGTTGGAGAGATTTGGTTCATATGTTTTAAGATAAAGTTAAAATTTGATTTTTAGTTGCCAATGCCTTACAAAATATTTAAAATAGGTGTCAGTTTTGTTACTGACCAGTTGGTGTGGTTACCAAATAAATACTGAGATTGCAGGATATTAACAGGAAAAAATATTTCTCTAAAACATTTTAATTGATTTCTTCCCTTTCCTCATAAAACTTTGTAAATGTATCAAACTGATAAGTATGAGAAATATTAAAAGTTTTTGCTGCGGTACAGCCCTCAAGGCAGTGGAGTCAGGGGTCCTTCGACAAGTGTGGAATGAGACAAGATCGCAAGAATATGCTCATACCGAATGCAGTGAAGAAGCCTATCTGATTTATTGTGTTAGTTGCTGTTTTATACTATTTTTTTTGCAATGAGGCATATAGAACAGGAATTTCTACAGACTTGTTTTTCCAAAGGTCATCCTCAACCAGTCAAGGTTACAAAACGTATATAAAAATTCTTTAGTACATAAAAATTCTTAAAAATACAATACATATATAAAATTCCCTTCTGTTAGTTTAAATCTTTACAATTTGTTTATCCCCTTTAGGCAATGTTCTTATCTTATCTCAGGTAGCTAGAGGGTTAATGTATCCTGTAAAATTCTAGGGAAACAAGGTGGTTGTGGGCAAAAGAATATGTGTAGTAACTATTCAGATAAACTTGCAAAGCCTGTTTCTTGCCTAATGTTTGTAAGAGGTTAATGAATTGGGTTGTCTCAAGGCACTGCTTTTTCAGCTAAGAGATCAGTATCTGTCAAGCCACATGTTTCTAAGAAATTTTCCTTTATAATTAATGTAAAAGCAAAACCCAAAGCACCCTAAATTTCCAGAATATAATAATGCAAAGTGGGATATGCCACACATTCCTTCTTTTGGAATCGTCTGCCTTGCAGGACTCCAGCGGACCGAGCCTTGCTCAAGATCCAGCTATTAAGGAGCTGTGGCAAGTTTTACCAAAAGTAGAATAATGTCTGAAAACTGAATAACTTTGTAAACTTTTATTTTGAGAGAATATTTTTTCTCAGATAAGTAGAGAAAATACCTTCAATACAACTTCCATTTCTCTTCTTTTTTTGAGAAGATTTGATTACAAACTTCAATAGATTAAAGAAAACATCTACACTTTTCACCTTTTCTTATTAAATTTATTCCTAGGTAATTGATCATTATTTAATGAGGATTCCCTAATAAGTAACTTGACACTTGATGTTTTTAGAATTCTCTCTTTGTCTTGGACATTTGACAAGTTGACGACAATATGATATGAGATGCTTTTTTTTTTTTTTTTGGTTGAATCTGTTATAAGTCCATTTATTTATCGGTTATACCATGAATTATATTCCTAATTCAATAAATTTATTTACATTCTCTTATGCCCAACTCAATTTGCTTAAAAACATTTTGTTGAATGCTTTATCTGGAAGTTTGTCAACTCCCTGTTTTTTTTAGTCTGTTGACAGAGAGTTATTATGTTCTTTCTGAGGTGTTATGTTACTTTTTTTAATGCTCCTTGTGTCCCTGTGTGGGTGTTTGTACATATGCAAGGTTAGTTGCTTCTATTAATCTTATGTCTTGAGTATTATAGTAAACACAACTTACTGCTGGTGATGTGTCCTAGGGCATCTGTGGGATATGCTGTGTGGCTTAGATTCCAGGGGGCAACATTAGTACATTGTTCATGTAGCTTCTTCTGCTGTCATCAACACTGAATGTATCTGTGGGTATCTTGAAGGAGATGTACAGCTTCCCTATCAGCTGGGATGCAACTTCCTTAAGTGAAGTGAGTTCACTAGTAGTTTTGAACTTGCCATATTTGGTTCTATATTTAAGGCATCCATTAGCTTTTGTTGGGTTTGTGAGGGTACAGCCACATTTGTGGGTCCCAGTGGGTGCAAAACAGTGTGCCTAGTGGGAGAGTTAGGTGCTTTCCAATTCTTGCTTGTCACATGAGGGACAAACCACAACAATGGGCTCAGAAATGTCACTTATCAATGTCCTCTGGCTGCAAGGTTGACTTCATGTGGTTTCTGTAACCAACCTGTCTTGGAGATCTTTACAGTTGCTTCCTGGTACCAAGAGTAGGTTGGAAGCACCAAGGGCTGAGCATTTGATTATCAGAGCTTTCAGGAGTCAAACTCTTGATAAGTCATCAAAACTGTTAGGGGGAAACAGAAAGATGCATGGGGATTCCCAGCTATGTTTTCCGGGCCTTGGCAGGACAAGTCACTCAAGAAGAGCTAACTACTTGGTACTTTTCAGGGTTATGGGTAGCTGAATGGGGTTGTTTGTTTCTTTAATCCTCTGTGGACCAAGCCATTCAGTGTTGGCTGACTGGTCATGTTTTAGGGCCCAGAGTGGATATGTGGAGCCACCTTATTACTTCTAGAGCAGTAGGAAGATAGGAAAAATCTGCTTGACTGCTTTCTGGGGGACTCTGAATGTCAGATTGCTCTAGATGGGCTGCCTAGGTGCTTTTCAGGGCTGTAGGTGGGTAGGTGAGGCCTCCTGTCTGGTTCACAGGGCTTTAGGATGGTAGGAAGACTTACTGGCTGGTTTGGTAGAGATGCCTGGGGAAGTTATCCACATGCTTCATAGAAACCCAGTATATGTTGACTTTCAAGAAAGTTCCTGATCTACAAATTCAATGCAATACCCATGAAATTACCAAGGACACTCCTCACAGACATAGAAAAATCAGTCCTTAAATTCATCTGGAAAAACAAAAAGCCCAGGATAGCCAAGGTAGTTCTTAGCAATAAAAATCATGCAGGAGGCATCACAATACCTGACTTCAAACTCTACTACAAAGCCACAGTAATAAAAACAG